>JANPWX010000024.1:8948080-8959108 GCA_024734555.1 Trochalopteron elliotii
TTTTTGTTTTTGTTTTTGTTTTTGTTTTTGTTTTTGTTTTTGTTTTCGTGAGGGGTTTTTTTGATTGGTCTTACCCTCCTCCCTCACCCCCCGCCCTCACCCCGTCCTTTTTTTTTTGTGTTGGTTTGTGTGTTTATTTTTGGTTTTAAGAGCAAGACAGTTTTCCTGTTTTGTTTTGGACCCCTGCCAACCGAATCGGCAGTTTTTCTACCATTTGTTCTGCTAATTCAACAATACCCAGTAGGTGGCCTCAGTGTATAACCTATTTCTTTACTCTTCTTTCGGTGATTCTGCCTTACTTTTTTCATTGCAACAATTTTATCTTAGTTGGAATCTCCTGTGTTTATCCCTTATTTTCCTCGGGGCTTAGAGAAACATTTTCTTTAGAGAATATGAGTATTATCCAGGTCCTGACAGACATATGGGTTGAAAAATACGGCAATCCAGAGTCTTCAACTCTGGATCTTTCAAAGAACTTCTGCTGAGTCTTGTGGTTCTTCCACATCTCCACCTCCAGAACATAATTGACTTCTGAGAATCAGTCAGCCCCCAACTATGAACGAGGGTATCACCTGCATATGTTATCCTATGGGAATGCCCTTTCAGATAAAGAAAGGGAAATTCTTTTGATACAAAAGGTGTGAAAAGAATTCTTGACCTGATTGAACATCTTAATTATCTTATTTATTGCATTTAAGTATTTAAGACATATTGAAATTCATGTATCTACCCATTATCAGAAAAGAGGAAATACTGAGCTCTGCCAGTGGGGTTACTTCTATGGTAATAGAAGTAATTCTATATGGTAGTATATTCTATGGTAATTCTATAATATTTTACTTAGACACATTTCTGTATTCAGACTGCATTGTTAAACATCATATAATACATACTGCAGACAAGACCAGTTGACATTTTTACTGGGAATTCCTACACTGAAAGAAGTGCCCATGCCTTTGTGAAAAATATTTATCAATTAAGTATATTTGTCTACAATGGAGTCCCCAAATTTTCTGTCCTGCTTTTTGTAGATAATTGATGTGTAAACTCAGTCTTTGACAACTGCCAGTAAGCTAGTAAGACAGACAGTCTTATAGTTTCCTTACCATAATGAGGCCTGAAACCAATTTGGCGGGGATCAAGGAAATACGAAGCCTCCAAATATTTCCGGAATTGCCTCACTATAAACTTCTTCAAAAATGCAGATTGAAATGTCCTATAATAGATGTCCCTGTCTGCATCACGAAGGAGGTATTTTTAGATTTGTATTAAGAGCTTCCTAAGAAGAAGTTGATGTCTGGTCCTATCATACCCTAACACCACTTTCAGCTAAGTTTGTGACCTTTGCTGCCCAACAATGTGACTCCAGTACTGTCCACACTTAAGGCTTCATTCATATGGGGCTCTAAGGAAAATGTCTGGTCAAGACAAATAACCAGACGATGTACGTATGCAAGGCTTTATTACATTTTCATTTAGAAGATGGGCAGTTTAGTGCAACTTAGGATATATGCAGTAATTTATTTAATTTTAACATTCCAAAGTGTCCTAGTGCAGGCAAGCCCTGAGAAAACAACATCAGACAAAATGAAAACTTGGGTTTGCATTTGTTCCCTCCATAGCCTGCTCTGCTACCATGGAGACAGACAGCTCTGTCACATCTAGTAATCTCATCTTCAAAGAAACAAAAACATTCTTGGTGAAAGAGCCTGCAAAGCTGTATTATTGGTCCTAAATGTGATCTTGCACCCTTCACTGAAATCCCACTTCATCACAAAAGAAAACAGAAGTATTCTCTCCCACCCTTGTTTTCTTCTCATCTCTTTCTCTCAGTTGTAATCAGAGCTCCCAAATTATTCCATGGGCAGCACTACTAATGGGCTCTGCACAACACCCTACATGTCCTCAGCAACAGCATCACAGTACCCTGGTCCACTCTCATATCCCTTCCTAATCCTTCCAATTCTTCCCCATGAAGGCAGGACCCTGCCACACCTTCAGTCAACCCTTGCATACCTAGCTGAGGCTATTTGGTTCACACCCTTGATGTCTCCTCTCCACAACTCTTCTCCATGGCTCCTGCCAGTTTGGCTGGGGACTGAGAGCACCCTGTTCAGACAGCACTGGAGGACTGGCCAAGCGTTGGCTGCCTCTGAGCAGGCAATGACTCAATTCTTCCTACATTTCTCTCAGTTCAACTCTCTTCTCTCCTACAATTCTTCACAAAAAGTATGAAAATGTAACCTCTATGCCATTCTGCCAAATGTTCCTGATGATATCACTGGCAGAGACATCTTGGTTAGTAATGTGTCATTGTGGTCAGAAACCAGGCTCATGAGATGATGGTCCTAGGGTCTCAACACATACTAAAAGCCAAGTTTCACTCTGCTCCCTATGAAGGAACTTGACCTCACTCCATGTTTCTTTGTCTATTAACAGAAACATTAAAGAGCCTATGTAAACTAAAATTTAGAAAGGTGTTGGGAGTTTAAGACAATGGTTGCACATTGGCATACTGCTGTTTTTAGCACTGAAGAAAGAACAGAGTAGGTCTTGTAGCTCTCAAGAGCACACTGAAATAAAGAAATTAAAACTACATTGAAGTGCTTGGGGATAATTGTAGTTTGGGGGTATATTCTGAATACCAAACCTAATTTTGAAGGAACTCCAACTATTTTTAAGGAGAAAAGTGACACATGGAAGTTATTTTCATGTTAGCTGGAGAGACATCGAAGGAAATGCAAATTTAACCCTCAGACTGGGAAGGGCACAACTGCAGCACATTCCACTTTCATGAGATTTAAATAAATCTCTTCACTACAGACAAATAAAGCTCTTACAAGCAAATCGCAGATCTCAGCTCTGCTCCTTCCAGAAACTGCTGCCAGAAAATCCTGACCTCTTATTTCTTTTAACCATGTGGTATACACGATTTGGATGACTATAGCAATCACAAGCTCTTTGTTAACATACCAACACTGTGCATAAACTACTGAGGAGTCGATGACCTGGGCTCATCTCCACCCAAGGCACTGATCTATCCTGATCAACATAGTGATTTAACTGCTGCAATGCATTCACTATTTCAATCAGATCTTGGTGGAAATTCACTAGGCTGAACATAAGAAGAGCCTCACCCTTTTCTTTTCAAAGAAAAATAATGAAGCTAATCTCACCATTATAAAGAGGCGCCTCCAGGCACATCAGATAGCTCAGGTAACCCAGAACTCCTGAATCCCAAACCAAACTTACATTTATGGTGTGTCCAGCAACAGAAGATGTGAGATTGAAAGCACCAGCTTTTTACATACTTGCACTGCCACCCACAAGACTTCAACAGGAATTAAGGAGGGTGAGCTTGGAATGCTGTCTGGCATAAAGTTGGTGTCTTTGGGGAAAAAGTGAGCAGGTAAGTGGAAAGGAGAAGGATGTCTCCAATATGCTGCAGGGATACAGCAGTTAAACCAATTTTTTTGTTTCTCTCACTGACCCCAACATATTTTAGCTATTTTGAAGTATGAGCATTTAGCCCTCTTCTCCTATAGAGTGGTGTACAGAAAGAGGAAGGCTAAGAATAGGATCATACACCAACCATGTACCGTGTTCATTGCCACTCTGACTTTTGAAGATAAGCAATAATGAGTTAAGATATATGCCAAAATCACTTAAATTCTGCTCTCTTTTAGCATCTGTAGTTTAATTAACATTTGTATATTTTGCCTGTGCAGATATTGTTCTAGAATTGAGGCTCTGATACTCTGATATTCCAGCTCGCTAAATCTAAGCACATATCTACGTGAGACATATTAAACCAAACATCCTGCACAGCTGTGCATTCAAACTTTTAGTCTTGTGCCCAGAATTGACCCTGTTAAATTTTATAAACTCTTTATTTTGTTCTCAGCCACACCAAGCCTTACACAAAATTATCCTTTCATAGGCCTACCATGCAGCCCCTACAACACATACGGACTTCCCATACATAAGCAGCCCTGACAAGAACACAGGAATTCACCACTGATACATGGTATAAAACTTGGCTCTGGCCATTCTGGATCACTGAGGGAATCTTGGGAATCTCTCTTGTCTTCTTTTGATCATATAAATGGGGTGGATCATAGAATCATAGAACAGTTTGGGTTGGAAGGGGCTTTTAAAAGTCACCTAGTCCAACTCCCCTGCAATGAGCACAGACATCTTCAGCTAGGTCAGGTTCTCAGCCCCCCATCCTACCTGAATATTACCAGGGACTGGGCATCCACCACCTCTCTGGGCAACCTGTTTCAGTGTTTCACCATCCTCATTGTAAAAATTTCCTTCCTTATATCTACTCTGAATGTACCCTCCTGCAGTTTAAAATTTTTGCACCTCTTTCTATCATAACAGGCCCCACTAAGAAGTTTGTCTCTATCTATTTTACAAGTAAAAAAATCTATTTTAAGTATTCAAAGTCTGCAGTAAGGTCTCCCTGGAACCTTCTCTTCTCCAGGCTGAACAACTCCAACTCTCTCAGCCTTTCCTCATAGGAGAGGTGTTCCCTCCTTCTAATCAACTTTGTGATCATCTGTTGGAGAGGGTCCAGAAGAGAGCCTTCATCCCCCATCCTGTACTGAAGGATGAATCATCTCATGTCTAATTAACACCTTTCTCAAGTTGTTCCAGCTATTCCCCTAACTCCTCAATTCACCATCATCTAAAGATGGGGACAGCATCAGGCAACTCCAACTGATTATCACCTGTTCAATGAGGAAGAGCTAAGATTACATGAGCATGTGCCTTGATTCCATATTCTGGTTTTCAAGGATCAGAATGTTATTGAACGGCACATCCTAAAAGAGCAAGAGACATTACAACATAATTTTGACAATGTGGTAATATCTTTTCCTGCGGTGAAACCTGCAGGACTGTTGAGCTAATGGCCAAGCTTTTTAAATCACAAGGTCAGCTACTTCTTCCTCACCCTTCTGTATCCTCACCCTTCCTCTCTTCTATCATGTGACCATCAGGTTCAGAAAAATTAAGACATCTCTCATGAGTCTTTGATGCAGTGTTGGCCCTGCTTTTCTGGTTTAAGAGCTTATGGATGATGTTACAGTGAGATGTAAACTTAGTCATAAGCCTAACAAGCTTGCATTTTACCTATGCAAACTATTCTGTAGAGTACCAACAATGTATATTTTCCTTCCATAAAAAGAAATATTATTATGATTATTTATGATTTTAAAAAAATTGAAACTGACGGGGAATAGTGCAAAATAACATCCTGCAAAGATGGTGTTCATTTTCGTTTTGACCTGAAATTGTGCTGTTAAGTGTTGCAAAACAGACAAAGCAAAACCTGAACAAAGACAAATTTGAGAAGTTCATGAGGTTCATACTGATGATACAAAATCATCTTATCTGTATGAAGCAACATACTGACTGTTTAAAATGTAAGGTGCCTTTTTGACTTCTTCCTACAGTGAGCTCCAGTTCATATTCTACTTTTGTGCCTTCTTATCTCTGATATCCATTCAACTCCAGATCTGTCAGGCCTTGAGAGACAGTCAATAACAACTGGAACTGTAGTGAGGTTAGGTAAGACTAACACAGCAGGATGACAATCGTTCCTGCTCCATTCCACATGCATGTAATTGCTCAAATATGAAAGCCGAGAACTTCCTTATTAGAGTTGTCCTATTTTTCTTGGTAATAAATTAAGGTGTCATTTTATTATGTATCAAATATCTTGGTGTGTACTTTTTACTGTGGTTGCTACAGGTCCTAAACAAATGAAGGAATGCATCATAACATCTTCACAGGAGCTGGCAGGAAACACAAGAAGTTCACAGGATACAGTGACAAAGAAGAAACAGGAGACACGAAATGAAGGTAGAAGTTTGCTTCAAGGACTTTCTACAAAGGGACACCAGCGAAAAGAAGATTACAACATTGAGAAAAATAATGGCTCCACTGGAAGGACTGATTAGCGTGGGCATTAGATCTGAGAACCAGGCACCACTGGTTTGAACTCAGCAGTTCAGGACAGTCAACTGTTGGCTCAACTGTTCAAGGAGTTGCATGCCCTCCATTGCATACGTTTTTCACTTAAGATTTCATGGTCATAGAGATTTAGCAGTAATATTAAAATTACACACAGAGGAAATTTCTCTACACTAGCATAAATAAATCTGCTTTAAAATGAGATTGTTTTGTGAATCATATTAACCTATTAAATCTGAAACCTCTGTACTGGACCAACTATTGACGACTAGGAAGAGACAGGAAGACTGATTCAGTGATCAGAATTCGATTTTACTCAGGTTTTCCAAAAGCTTATATACCATTTCAGGAAGGTTAATAATTTTCCCTACAATAATTAGGTTAAAAGATCATACAAACAACTTATGCATTTTACTTCATCTTTCTTGAAGGGGGTTGATTGAATCTCTCCTCTCCATGTAAACAGGTTTAATCCCATCTTCTGTAATCTCAGAGCTCTGTTTGTTCCTGCCATGGCATCCTGGTTATCAAACCAGTCATGCTAATTAAGTCTGTTTTACTCTCTGTCTTGTGTATTCCCACAGACCAACCTTTGTACATGCAATAGTCGAGTAATTTCCAGAAACATCTAATGGCCATCACTTCTTCAAACATCCACTATGTCTGAATTATGACACTCAGGTGGTAATTTTTTTTAAATTATAGAGCCATCAGGAAATAATATTGAGTATTATAAAATTTTCTATGGAGCATGTTAAATAATTCAGAGGAAAAATTAGAAAGATGATCTAGCTTCAAAGTGGTTATAGTTCAATTTTCCACATGCAAAGCAAATCTGCCAAACATGAAGGAAGTTTACAGGAAAGTATATGAAATAAACCCCAGTGGCTTTCATTTTCTACCACACCTTACCACTGTGATGGCAGGATAAATATCTGGCAGACAAAGAAACACATGTCTCTTTCTGTAAAAGAAACAAAACCAACCAACCAAACACCCAAACAAAACCAGCAAGCCACTGAGTGAATTGTTCTTGAGCACTTCGCTTCCAAACCAAATTTCATTCACAATTCATTACATGAAGAAACAGTTCTGTGGTAGTTAGACACAGCAAAAACAGAACTGGTGAAGAGGTGAGCAACAAACATCAGCAAAGTGTGGAGACACACCTAAATATTTGAACATTCAGCAAGATCTAGAAAGTATTTAAATCAAACATTATTTGTATGGATTTGGAAAGAGTTCTGCCTGTGGCCAAGATACTACCATAATTTCTTGTGAAACTTTGCACTTTACAGTAATCTTCTAGTAAGTTGCAATGGGTAACTTAGCTCATAGTTGGCATTATTCAGGCCAGCACCTTCCCAGGGCGAAGGAAAAGAAGTCAAGAAGCACAGGTGCCAGTATAACACTGCTGCTCCCCACTAGCTCCAGTTCTGGGCCATGCAGCAGAAACACATACTGCAGTCCTAACCTGTGTAAGCCTGGCTGCCAAAGCACGCTCTCATGTGCTTCACTATCCCAGCTTTGACTACTGTTGCTTCACCTCAGAGATGAGGCTTCTCTGAGGGAACAGCTGGTGTGTGTACCAGAGCTTCTCCTGTCCCTGCTTTCCAGACCTAATACAGAATGAAGAAAGAAACAGACCCGTGGGTCATTAACAATACATTCTCCATTCTTATATCCCTGATGCTTAAGAGGTTGTCTGGCTTTGCTGTATGGGGAACTGATCTGCTAGCAGCCTCTCATAATCTTCTACACATTTCTTTGTCCTGATAGTCAAGTGTCTGGGCAACCTACTCTGTAGAAAGTCTTTCCTTAGATTTCTGAGGTCAATTGGGGAATGACTGAAACATAGGTACTATTTTAATGTTGCAACTTGTAAGTAAAGGATTGATTTTTAAGATTTAAAGAGATTAAATAAAAACAAAATTGAATAGTTAAGGGGGGAAAGAATAAAACAGTGGTCAGCCAGCTAAGTAGGAAGTACTGTAGAATTTTAGGAGTGTTGAAGTTAGTAATGCACAAAAAGGGAGTGGTGAGAAAAACTAAGAATCTGGCCATAAAAAGGTGTGTCTATGACATACATCCAAATGTTGAAGAAGTGATACTTGGGAGACTGATAGGATTACAACGTAGTAGTAAATATGGGTTGGCTAAGGTCCTCCTCTAGTGGAATTAGATAGGATTCTCCATAAGGAGAGACCATGACCTGTTTCTGAACCCAAAAGAGTTGAGGAGAGCACACCACCACCAAAGGAAAGGCTGTGGGGAACACAAGGCAAGCCAGTAATTGTGGATGACTTGAGCTTTTATCATCACAGACATGCAGAAAAGAAATTCCAAACCTGGTGACATGGAGAAGCAGGCCTGGTTGAAACACAGCCTGTAACATTGAAACCTGGCACAGCTATAACATGAGCAGAGGGTAGAAACCCGCTTGCATGTAAGTGTCCAGGTGTGTTTCCCACCCATGGAAACGTCGTCACAGGGACACACCTAAGCTCGAGGCCCAGAGAAAACATTTCGGGACCCACGTTGTTGTATCAGGTGCCTAATCAGGTGCACTGCTCTATCAGCCCTCGTTGCTCAAGTGCCACGATTGCGGCAATAGGGCCCATCGCCCTGAGGGACGGGGCCGAGCCGTGCGCGCCGCCCGCCGTCCGATCCGGCAGGTGCCATTTTGTGGCACCACGAGCCCGAATCGCTCCCGCAGCCCCTGCGGGGCTCCCCCCCGCCGCCGCCCCCCGCTCCAGGAGGCTGCGGGCGGGGGCTCGGCGGGGACCCGCATTCCGGCCCCGCCACTGCCGCCCCCGGGCTCCGTGGGCCGCCCCTGCCGCCGCCCCCGCTCGCACTACATTTCCCGGCAGCGCGGGGCGGGGACCGACCGGGCCCGGCTGGGGCTGCTGGGAGGGCCGGTGCCTCGCCTCCTGGCTTTCCGGAGCGCTAGGAAGAGAAAGGTTGTTTGGGGTTTTTTTAATGTAGGTGCAACCCGAAAGGGGAAAGCCCTGCAGCCTGAAAAAAACCATCACCGCTTCCTCAGTTCCCAGTGGGACCGGTAACGGCAGCGCCAGTCGGGGATGGGTGGGGAGGGGGGTCCAGGTTCCCAGGCGGTTCCACGGGGGAAGCGGTTCCTTCCTCTGGAGGGCTGTGGCATTTCAGAGGTCGGGCTTTAAAATGATTTATTTAATTTATGGTTTCTGTAATCACTTCGCAGGCATCCTGGAAACTAACAGCTGTTAGGGGATCGTGGTGGCTCTGGGCTTGGACTGTTTGTGGGTGTTCGTTCCAAATGCAAAGTCAGGCCCTGTGAGGCTGTGGCTGTACACCACTGTACACCTCGGTAGGAAAGACCAGGAATGTGAGGTTGGCATCTGGGCCATCTCTTTGGCCGTACCTTCCTGGCCAATGTTTTGTTTCCCAGTGTTGTGCCAGATATAAAAAGGCAGTCTATGAAGTTACATAAACATGCAAAACAAAACTGTACCCACCAGTATTTGAGAGTATACACTATCAAATGCAGACAATGTGAAAATAAAAACAGAATCTTTAAAGCTCAGGTTTGGTTTTGGTTGCTTTTAACTGAAAACTGGTGCCAAAGCTGGCTGTGCATTTTCTTTGCTCAGGAATTTGATAGATCACTGTTTTTCTTCAAGAACTATAGGTGACCTGTCAATTAAAAAAAATAAAAAAAAAATTAAAAGAGTGAGGTCTGTATTGAGCATGATGGAAAGCTTTTTCCCACCTTTCTTACTGACCTTCCCTTCCTAATATATTTTTCAATCTCAGTTTTCAGATGTCTAGAAATTTTCCAATGGATCTACATGTCCCCATATGGCATATTAAGCCCAGTGAGAAGAGGTTTACTTTTTTTAGTTACTGTTGTTATATATCGGGTATGATCCACAGATAAAACAATCCGTGGATCACAGCTTAAAATGCAACAGGTAAGCAGATGGACATTGTATACCAATTCAGTGGTACCTTCAATAATTAATAGTTAACATGGACAAACCAAAAAGATGCACCTTACATACAAAAGATCTTTTTCCTAAGGGAAAGTTCACAGACATTATCCAGGGATGAAAAGGCATAAAAGCAACATTTCCATAATTATTCAGAAGCTGCTGTAATGCACTAGAATTTCAGTTATATTTTCTCCATTTATCCATTGGGAACGTTAAACGCAAAACTGTTTTCTGTGGCTCAGGAAGTCCCTGACTGAATGTGTCCATGTGCACTGAAAGAGCACTTGTGTGCTTTCCCTGTTCTTACACTGTTTGCCTGAGTATGTGCTGCTGGCTGCATGAGGAGTAAAATACAAGGTTAAATAGATGTTTTGACTAACACAGTATGACTGTTCTGCAATGAACAATGTCGCTGCCAGTGCTGTATAGGTATCAGTTGTGTCAGATCAGCTGTGTAATTTAGCTTTCTGAAATGAAACACTTCTTCCTTTAAACTGCTGCTCTGAGCAATAAGACTGTTCTGCAGAGTCACTTTACAAAGTGTCCAATACTTACAACATACATATATAAAAGACTGTCGAGTCTCTGAAAAGGGACTTCTAGTAGGCAATCACTAAAAACACTGGGTTTTAATACACTTGTTCTTGTACATGTATTCATTTTATAATCAACCTGCATAAAATAATTCAAATTTTTACCATTAAAGTCAGTTTGATTTCCAGGACTAAGAGCATAGAGGGAAAGCACAGTTTCTTTTCTTTCATTTACGCCTTGACGATGAGAGTCAGTTGTTATCACCTACTTGTTTATTGTGAGAAACTGAATAATCATTCAGTTCATCCACACCATTGGAGATGTTGTTATATTCCTCTATCACACCTCTCCCCTCTCAGTTCTTCTAAGCTGTTGAAATGTCTCTTAGGCAAAAGCTATTGCAGTGTGACAGCCTGTTCACTCTTTGGCATACCTTCCAAGTTGTTCTAGATCTTTTCTGAAATGGGAGTAGAAAGCAGGGGAACTAGCTATCACATAGCATGGAAGATGTGGGTGCATGAAGGATTCATTGTGGTGTGATTAC
>JANPWX010000025.1:0-79338 GCA_024734555.1 Trochalopteron elliotii
ACAGACACGCACACGCAGGAGGAGGGGATGCTCCGCGGGCGGACGCGGGGAGATGCCGCACAAGCACCAACCTGCTTCCAGGGTGTTGTGCCCCCGTCCCGGCCTCCTGGGGCAGTCTGTCCCGTGCCCAGGAGCCCCTCGCTTACCTGTCATACAGCTGGCAGAGGGATTTCCTTGGATCCTTATGGAAGCTTCTAGCCCTTCTTCTCCCCTCTGGAGGGTGTGGGACCGCTGCCAGCCCTCGACAGCCCCCTCCCCATCCTGTCCCCCACCCTCTCCCTGCGCTCCGCCGGGCCGTGCGTGCATGCGGGGCGGGGGCGCGGGCTGCGGCGGGGACTGATGCTGTGCTTTGCCCTTGCAGGCAGCGAGTCCCGCCGGCTGCGGGCAGAAGGGACGAGCCGCGGCCTCCGCCCCGAGGGCGGCGATGCGGAGTCCCCGCTCCCCACGGAAGGGCTACGCGGTCCCCGGCAGCCGCTGCAGCGAGAGGCCGGGGGCTCCGGCACGGAGAACGGCAGATCATCGGCTGCGGGCGGCAGGAAGAAGACGCGGACCATTTTCTCCAAGAGCCAGGTTTTCCAGCTGGAGTCCACCTTCGATGTGAAGCGCTACCTGAGCAGCTCCGAGCGGGCCGGGCTGGCGGCCGCTCTGCACCTCACGGAGACCCAGGTGAAGATCTGGTTCCAGAACCGCCGCAACAAGCTCAAGAGACAAATGTCATCCGAGCCCGAAGGCCAGGGGCCCGGGCCGGCCGAGCCCCCCGGGGAGCCGCAGCCCACCAGTGCCGCCTCGGCTCTCTCCTTCCCGTCCCTCTACAAGGACAGCCCCCTGCTCAGTCGCTGCTTGCTGCCGCTGCCTTTTCCACTGCTCTGCCCGGGCAGCGCCATCCCCTACCTCTGCCTCCCCGGGCCGGGCAAACACTTCAGCCTGGTGGACGGGGATGTATAGCCTATCTCCTGGCCCCCGACCCTCCCTCGCCGGGGGCCACCCCGATTTTATTTATGACCCCGCTGTGTCGGTGGAGTGTCCGTCTTCTCCACAGCCGCCACCCGGCCCACGGAGGGGCGGCCCAGGCTCCCCCCACGCGTCTCCGTGGGCTGCCGACACGTTGCTAAAGCTCGGAAGGGCGCTGCCAGCCCGCTCTCCGTCTTGCAGAGCTTTTTCTGTGTTCAGGACGGAGGGAATAACACGGAGCCACCAAAGAGACCGGGACGTGCTCTGCCTGCCTCCTTTCCAAATGATCTCGTTCCGGTGTTACAGGAGGGCTGATGCTCTGCCTTAGTCCATGGGGACCTGTCCCCCCGTCTGTCCCAAGCGCCGTGGCGGCCGCTTTACCATGAACCGAGTCACGTTTCATACAGATTGGTAATGGCGAAGGCCGCTCGGTGCTTCTCTGTCTCAAACTCTCCACCTCTAATATCTTTCAGAGTAGCTTCTCCCTATCTTTTACATTATCAAAATGTAGACACCTTTCCTCAGACCTGGTTCTTAAAAACTGTGACTTTCCGTCTTTTTTCCCCTTCGGAAGAAACATCCCAAGATCTTTCTTACACGTTTTGTGCTAAGTGCTTCTCAGACTGGGGCTCGTGTGATGTTTTTACAGAACAAAACAAGCTGTCTCTTGTGCTAATCCCGCCCCCCGAAATCCCGTGGGACGGTTTTACCTGCTATCCTAGGGTAAAGAAGTGGGGGTTTAATTTTTTCTATATATATTTCATATAAATTTGCGAACGCTTTTGTCATCCTTTGGTTTCTAAGTTCACACTCTTTATATCCCAAGTTTGGAAATAAACCTTTTCAGAAAGTTGAAACTCCTGTCTTTTCAATAGTCACTATTAGGTAGTATCAAGGGAAAGATATTTCCTAGAGTGCATCGATGGTTTTTATTTTACAAATAAAGAGCACAATTTAAAAATAAAAACATAGTCGTGGCATTACGAAATTCACCCTTGCATGCGCGAATGGCAACTCATCGATTTTTCCCTGTGGGCAAAAAAGCACGATGGCTGTTTCGGCTAGATAAGAAGGGGTTTTATTTCCTTTTTTCCCACTGTTCCGTTTGTCTTTCCGCGAGCAATTGATGCAGATGTGCGAGGATTCCGCGGCCCAGAGCAGGCGAATCCCGGCGGCTCGGGGCGGCTGCCGGGGCTCGCTCCCATCTCGGGGCGGTGCCGCAGCCGGGAGCCCAGCCCGGCCCCAGCCGAACTCGGGGAAATTCTTTCCTCGGCTATCTGAAGTTTTCTCGCCGCTGCGGTGATCTAGGAGTGTTGTTTGACCTCTCCTCTCGCTTTTTAATCCGTTTCGAATCAGTGTCAAGTAGCAAGAGGTGTCTCACAGAGTCTTCTTGCTCTGAAAAAAAAAAAAATTAAAAAATCGAGGCTGTGGTGAGGGTGGTGTAAGCAAATGGACAGGCTTAGGGGGACCTGCCGGGTGAACTTCACAGCTCAGGTTTCCTCAAACTGCCACTCCCGGGAAGGTGCAGGAGAGAACTGACGGTCTGGACCGCAGGACTCACGCTCCTTTTCTCATCTGATTTTAAAATGATAGTTAAAGAAATTTAAATCCTCCGACTCTGTGAGTTACTCCGTGTCTAAAAATCACATTTCCTGGAGTGATGATTTACGGTTCCTATTTGTTTGTATTTCATAACTGAAAGGAACCTTCCTTTGGTTGGTTGTTCTAATATTTTCCATGTCTATGCTCCCTGACTTGACTACTGTCACCAGATTAATTAATACCAATAGAAATAAATCCACCTTTTTCTGAATCCCTACCAATGGAAGTTTAATCAGATGCAACAGCTATGCACTAGGGTCCCTTTCTTTAATTCTTTAAATGGAACTAAACTTTATTTAAAGTCACTGTCCTTCCACATGACTGCAGCCTTGGATGTCTCCGTGGTGAAAAATAACCACATAAGAAATCGTTATTCTGCAATTAATCTACTTTTCACTTCACTTATCAAACCATTTTCAGTCTTCTCCCTGTTTTATAATTTTTCCTTTCAAATTGTTGCGGAGTTACAGAAGCAACTGAAGGAAAATACAAACTCACGAAAACTGGGGGAGGTTTGGTTTTTTGAATAGAAACAACGGGAAGAGTAGTTCTGCGGGCAAGAGTAGTTATCACTCGGTGACGTTTCACAACTTGCTGCTGGCGGACCCCAAAGCTGCGATCGTTAGGAGTTAATGAACAACGAACGCCCGAAACTCATGAGTAGAGGGGCGAAGTAAATAACTACCCCAAAATATTCATTTCCTGTCAAGGTAAAAGTGGTGGTTCTGAGAGTATTGGCCAAAAGTATTATCCAAACTGTTGATAAACACAGCCAGTGGCAAGGGGGCTTTCTCTGAAGAAAACCAAGTTCAGGATGCATTGGGATTCCCAGCTGAGCAGTCAATGCTGATCACACTGAATATTACTGACATTTCTTTTACAGCTCAAAACAATTGTTTGAAAATATTAATTGCTGCTTACTACAACAGGAGATTGCTACAAGCCACTGTATGGCAAACTTGTTGATGGGAGACTTCAAGGAACGAAACAGACCACAACAAAACTAAACAAGAAAACAGGCAAACAAAGCCCAAACAACCCCTCCCAAACGAACCAATCAACCAAAAAACTCCAAACCTCAACCAAAAAAAAAAAACAAACCAAAAAAAACCACAAACAAACAAAAAAAAAAAAAAAACCCCAAGTCCCCCAAAACAACAACAAAGCACCCCAAACACTCAAATCCCCAAAACTCTGACACAGGTAGCAAGCAGTTTGAGAGGAAAAAAAAAAATCCAACAAACCAAACCAAACCAAACCAAACCAAACCAAACCAAACCAAACCACCAATTCTAANCAAACCAAACCAAACCAAACCAAACCAAACCAAACCAAACCAAACCACCAATTCTAACTCCAAACAGTGCAAGAGCTAATTCGCTGCTGGAACTGAGATTTAAAAACATGCTGTGAAGGTTTGATGAAATGAAAAAAGGCAGTGCAACTGCTTCAGAAGTGTGAAGAGGACACAGTGTTCTTACATATTGTCTATCAAAAGCTCATATAAAATGACCTTTTTTTTTTTTTTTTTAATGATTATTAGAATAACTAGAAGCCCTGCTGGTGCTGGAAGTTCCCCTGTGTTAGGCATGGCACATATGTACCAACATGCTCTCTCAGAGTTCTCTATAAACTGAATAGGAAAGAAAGATATGGGTAAGAACTGGCCCCTGAATCTTCAAAAAAAAAAAAAAAAAAGAGATGGCATCTAAATATGACATTTATCAACAGGAAAATATATTTAAAAAGCATTTGGATTTGTGTAAATCCTTTGCTCATTGAAAGAGTGCAATAAAAGGGCTCAAAAAATCTGTTCAATCTCTCTCCTCCACCTATTCATAAAAGCCCCAAAAGACTCATTTTAAGTGCAGCAGCTCCAGAAAACTTGATTTTCATATCACCTCTTATGCTGTAAAATTCCCTAAGTTTAGGATGATCAATCACACTATTTTTCTTGTATGAAAGTGTGCTAAGAGTTAGAAAATTCAAAATTTTCTGCTGGAGGGTAAACCTTCTCACTTCTCTGCTTCTCTGTTGGAAAGTTTTGGAAAACTCCCCCAGGACTGGTTTCCCACTGGAGTCTCCTAATCAGGAAGCTGGACCAGGCACTTGTTATCATTTAGTTTTGTTTTGCTTTGTTGTTCTCTAATCATCACATACATAAACACCTTGATGGACCAGCACAAGGACACTGTGCCAGCCTTGTCACCTCCTGCTGTTTAGACTCCTGCTCCTGACCAGGCTGGGGATCACCTGCACGAGGTGAGGAAAGATGTGCTACAGACTAGAGAAAAAGAGTTACTCAACATAGCTCTATGGCCTTACTAGGTGTTGGTTAGAATATGAAAACTTTCCTGCTTCTTCTCCCCTTTTTATTGATTTTGTGGGTTTTCTTGTTTGTTTGGTTGATTTTTTTTTTGTTTGGTTTTTTTTTGTGTGTGTGTGTGGTTTTTTTTTTTTGCTAACTTGAAATGATAACTTGTCTTTTCTTCCTTTCTTAAGGAAAGGATTGAACTTACTACACATTTTCTATGTTTGTATGCTAAATAAGGGTGTCATCTCTCTAGAGGAAGGCTTGCAGTGTTATCCCAAAAAATAGTAATGTTTAATGTTCTGCAAGGAAGCCACCAATGACTGAAACTGGAGGAATTAGACAAGAAACAGGAGTTTCTTTATCTCTCAGGGAACACTCATTTGAATCTGGGCAAGATTAATAAAACTTAAGGAAGATAAGGATTCATTGCAGAATCTCAGAAGAAGGACAACATGGATGATCCAAAATCATTATGAACAGGAAGAAATAATTTTGGAGAGGCACAAGGTAAAAATGATCTCTCTGCATCTTCTGTGCAGTGGAGATCTAGCTGCACTATTTTTTGGAAAGCCAGTAGTTTATTTCCTTTTCCTGTTCATGAGAATATATGCAGTGGGCTCCTTTTGCAGGTTAAACTTCGGCGTGGCCTGAGTCTGCTTTCCCTTACAAATATGTGGTGAGAAGGCAAGGATGAGATCTCTGGAGAATATGTCTGACTCAGAGCAGCATTTGTCAGATTGAGTCCTTAAGATCTTTTCCTTTTTGAAGAATCTGAAGTTATAATATTCTCATAGCTGCAATATGAAATAGTAACCATATTGAAAAATAAGCTATGGATTTACTGGAGAGGCTTGGAAATGCCTGAAACAAAATGTGCACTTCCATTTGTCTCAACACTGATGTTGGACATGCTCTTGCATCCTGTCAACCAGCTCATCTGTCACTTTAAAGTAGAGATCATATAAATAGCTTAAAATATAAACCTGTAAAGTGTTTATTACTAAAAAAAGAGAATAATTTCAGGAATATTTATCTTTTGTTCCATTCTGTGTTGCAGTACCTGGGAAGGGCTCTGTTCCTAAAAGGAGAAAGCCTTTTATTTCAGAGAAGAATTTAACTCTAGAGAAAAACAGTGAGTTCTGGAATGGGAAATGGTGATTGCAATGTAATCAGTGCACAGAAGGGGCAATCATATCTGCCTCTTCTCTGCTCTCCACACATCAGTTACATTGGTGCTGGTCTTTATATAAAATTCAACAGAGACCAGAAAATATTACCAGACATTCTAGAAAAAAAAAACAAACCTAAAGGAATGTCCAGTGTGAACACAGCACATTCCCATCTGTATCATCAAAATCAAGTTATTTAGCACAATAAACTATTGAGAATATACAAGCAGAGAAAGTCTGCAAGATCAGAAAATCTGCAGTTACTTAGAAGGAGGAGGAGAGGAAGACATGGACCTGCCTGAAGGTGGCTCTAAGAAGGGCATAACAGAGCACCAGGTAAGAGATTTTCAAGCAAAATTTTGTTGTGCTCAGCTGTGAGACTTTTAGGCCCTAGTGAGCAATGGAAGCTGCTTTTACCAGCAGCTGTGTGGTCAGAGTATCAGGACGTGTATCTGGAGTCAGCAACCCAATAAACCAGTTACAAACCATGAGTCTACCAGGACAACTGGGTATTGTGCCAGACCAGAAACGATGGGGGACTTGGAGGACAAATACAGTGGCATAACACTGTGTAAAACCTCATTGTACAGACCCACCTTTGAATTTTGGTTTCTCAGCCTGCTGCAGTCACATGTGCCCTTTGGGACAGTGACTTCTGAGCTGTTCTGGTTGGAGCAGAGGCCACCCAAGCCTGTTCAAAGGTTTTTCATCAGTTTGTGAATTGCTACACAGAAGGAAGTGACACTTTATTAAACAACAGATCCTCTCCCACAGTTTTGGTTTTCTCATTACTTTGACACTTAGATTTAGAGATCAGAAGTATAACCTTTATAGAGGATGCATCATGTAAGAAATCATCTAGGGAAGTTCTTTTTCATGGCTGTCTTCTATTTGGAATTAAATTATTGAACCAGTATGGCTTTTATCAAGTAGGGATGTCATTTAATAATTGATGAAGATCAACACTTGATAGAATCTGGATTAGCTTTCATCCTGGCTGTTCTCCCTAAATTTGCCAGATCCAACTCCTCATTTCTTTTAACAACTAGTTATAGGGCAGCTACAAAAACCCCAGTTCTGCCTATAGATTTTATCTGGGAACACTCCAAGTTTTATTTGTGACCACTAATGAGAACAGCAAAGTTACACACAGAGCCAACATGACTGTGAGATTGGTGTGAACTCTAAACATCATGAACAAAAATATTTCACTAAAAATTAATCCCTATGTGCAGTTTTCATGTCTTTCTAAAGTAACACCAATGCTCAAATCAGAAAGGAGATTTGTCTAACAGTTAATCAGAATGTTGTCTGCATTCCAGCCCTCCGGGAGATGTAGATCAGCCTACACATGTATAGACTATACTCACTGTGAGATATATATACTTCCTTAACTTACTCCTGACAACATAAATATTCCCTTTTTCCCATTTTTGTAAATAAATGACAAGTTTAGATCTATTTTGCAAATAAAGAGCTCAGACTCATGGTAAATGTCTTTCACTTTTTCTGTGCAGTGGTTGCAATGTCTACTGAATCTTTCACTGTCTTAGTGAATCCTTTGTGTGAACTGATAAAGATCTGAACATCCTCATGTTCTTTCATGCAAACTGATTTATAATATCTTTACACTGATTCCCAATTATCAGCTGAGTAAATACCTGGTGCTTCTTTGTTTTCAGGTATGTTTGTATGTGCTTTAGCATATAATAAAACACTGAAAAACTCTACATGGCAAAAAAAGTTTTGTTTTTAGCAATCTCCCATGTTTTGGACATGTAGGATTGTTTGATGACTTCTGTGTCCCATACAGTGACGTTACTCTGCCTTTTTGTGCAGCACAAGGGAAGCAGTCTGGAGCTGCTATGGTATATTACTGTGTAATTTCAATGTTTACTTAGAGAGTCATTAATGTGAAATTATAGATGCAAAGAACCCTACTCTGTAGGAAATGTTATGTGGTAGGATGTGCATGTGTTTTTAAAACATGCTGCAATTTGTGGATTCGTAACTAAATATCTGTGTTCAATTTCCATTATTAAATAATTACTTCACATATGTGTTTGCTTCCCTAGGCTACCAAACCTGACATTTAAGTGGGTAAGGAGAATGGCACTAGTTTGTATATCCTTGTGTTAACAAGCTTTTAATGACTGTGTGGTAAAGTTGTAAAACTGGGATGCAAAATAGATGAAAAGATAACAGCTAAATTAAAAAAGAAGTATGCTTAGCATTGTAAACTTATAGATTGCATCATAAAACCTGTGAAAAACTATCTGGAAAATTCAGTTATACTTTTATAATAAGAAGCTTACAGAACTAAAAACATATCAAGCAACAGGCTGTTTTCAGACTGTTTCTTAGCATTTCCATGGTGTTATTTTGTTAATAGAATATTATAATAAAATAATATATTTTTAAAATCAGATTTAGAAATGCAAAATATTTTGAAAATAGATATTAAAACTAGCAACTCACTTGTTAAGACAAATGTCACCTTTAATGAAACTCAATCTCAGTCATTTGCATGTCTCAAGGGGGAGAGAGAGTCTGTAAGCATTGCTATCAGAAATAGCAGATGACTGATACAGTTAAGGCATCAGTCCCCTTTGTCATGTCATTGGACTCTGATCTAAATCAATGGGGAAATGTCTCCTAATATGCCTACTTGTCCCTTTATTGAAAAACCTTTGGCCCTGGGTCAGATGCCAGGATCAATGAATCCTCATGTTTTCTGTTAATTCTTTGGGTTCATGTGTGGAAGGGGTTACTGAGGATGGTGACAACAGCAGCAGGGGACAGCATCTGAACTGAGAGCACCTTGCACTGTAAATCTGACTGGGGATTGCTGTAAGCAAACCCAGAAACACTTTGAGTGAAAGCAATTTGGGGAGACACTCTGGCAACTTCTGAAAGGCAGACATATGTACACATGTGGCTTTTCACTCTGCAGCTGTATTTTGAAGAAGTGTTATTGTCAGACTAGACTAGATTACTCTGACCCTCACAGGTCTGCTTGGAGGCTGAGCAGCACGTCTAGCAAACTCATTGGGGTATTGATACCAAAGTAACTCAAATGGCTTGGAACTAGGCTATTTTGATCTTCTTTTTTTCTTTTTTTTTTTTTTTTTCTTTTTTTTTCTTCCCTGAAAATAGTATGAGTCCTTCTCTTAGTAAAAATGCTGAGAAACCCATGGTTTAATTTGCTGGGTGCAGGACCTGAGATGTGTGATACACCAGCTTCTCAGAAATGGCTAAAGACAAGGAGAAGCTTTTGCTTCTTGTGAAATGTTGTGTGTGCTAATTTTGCAGTGCTCTCTGCTTTCTATAATAAGGATCAGAGGAATACACTGTTTATAATGTCAGACTGTTTTATATATTCAGGTTATCTAAATCATCTTTTATGAATATAAAAAACTACAATGAAATGTCAGATTCACAAATCAAACATTACACACTTTGAACATGAATGAAATAAAGGAGCAGAGCACTTATCTTCAACAGACTTTGCAGGTCAAATCCCTTTCCAGTGTCACACAGCATCAGCTTTGCAAAAATTAAAATTAACACAATAATATACAGGTCCATGAAACGAGGTTGAGTTTCATTCCTAAATAGATTATGTATGGCTTTTGGCTATATTTGAGAGTGTGTCAATTGCAGTTCAGTTTTTAATAAAATTAATACTTGCACCTGGCACCACTCTTTTCTAGTGGCGGTGGAGCAGATCTATAATTGCAATTATTCTCCTCCTGGGTGATTCAGTTCAACTCCCTGTGCCATGCAGGATATTCCCCTACATTATTTCTACTACTTATCTAATCTATTATTAAACAGTTCTGGTGATGGTGCCTCAATTACCTCCATTACCTCTCTCCCAGTGCTTAACGCTCTGTCTGACATGATTCCCTCCCACCCCCAGTGAATGGCTGGGACTGTGTGCCATGTAGTTTTAGGTTATATTTCCTGGTGTGCCATGTAGTTCTAGGCTATATTTCTTGGTGTGCCATGTAGTTTAAGCTGTATTTCTTGATTTGATCACTTTCACATTCTGAAAATTCCCCACTTTGAAAAGGTTTACAGTGTCATCAGGACTTGTGTAGTTTCTTCCATCCTCAGGCTTATGAGCTGGGATCCCATCCAATCCTTCTACCATTGATGTGGCTTTTCTTTACCCTTTCCTGAAGTATTTACTGAGTATATTCTGCCTTCCTGTCTTCCCAAGTGCACAGATAGAAGTGCTCATACTGCAGTGAAGTAGTACCTAAACTGGTGGTGTATAAAGTTTAAAGAATTTCCTATATCCCCTCTTCTTCATATTTCAGTGACACAATGCAGTGCAATCTGATGATAGTTCTATTATTTTTGTTCAAGGTCTGTGCTTTATTATGTTGCTTAGATTTATTTATAAAATAAATCTTTTTATCAACCCACCTATTCACCTACCTCTACACTTACCCACCTCTTGTCTGCCTGTCAATATTTCTATCTCACTCTCACTCCTGTTGTGCAATCTCTCCACAGTTTGTTGACATCACCAAATATTTTGCTCACAGAAGCAGATCTATGGCTCCTACCCTTAATTTCAAGTAAGCAGCACTTCTGTCAAGAGCATCTTCCAGTGATGCCACTGCCCTAAATATTATGTCCAAGGGAAAATGCTAAAGAAGAAACATGATTTGCTATGTGTTTAGCATAGCAAAATGGGACCCATCTTGGCTATGACCTTAATGCTGACAAACACAAATGTATCACACATCAGTGATGATGCTGAGGGTGTGGTTAGGGATCCTCTGCTGACAAAGCATGAAGTAACTTGAAATCTACTCCAGTTTTCTCACCCTGTGTGCTGGAGAACAAAGCCCAGTACGGGAGGTCCTGGATCTCACCACACACAGATATACAAACCAGAACCTTCTTCTGCCTGTGAAGATTTCCAGGATTTCTGTGGTTACATACATAATCTCTATTATAACTGCATGTTATACACTCCAGGGCATTTTGCTGTGCTTCTTGGTTACCCGTGAACAGATGGGAATGGCTGGAAGAACACTATAATTCCTTAGGGCAGAAGGTGGAAGATAGATGTGAGGGGAGCATACACACCCTTAGGGCTGGCTGATCTCTAGGGCAGGTGTAGTGTGGACTCAGATTGATGACAGGTTCCTGTATCAATGCTGTGGGAGAAAAGGGCTGTCAAATGTAAAGTGCACAACCTGCTCACCACTCAAGGCTGGTGCTGGTGCCCTCCCACGGCTTCTGACCAGCAGATCTAATTCTGTCAGGATGTCAGTAACTTCAGGGGTTAATTTGGCCTTATATAATATATACTGCCTTGATATGCATTTAGTAGGCAGTGTTTAACCAGAGATGAAAAAGCTGAAGAGGGGAGAATTAAAGAAGAGGGATAACTTGCCAAGCTGCTCAGGGTTATGTGGGAAATCTGCGACAGGGTGAAGATGAGATCCCAGCCCTACAGAAATTTGATAGCCTGACAGGTGGAAGACAATCTTAATGTCTAGAACTTCAAAGTTCATGTTTTCTTTTTATTATTTTCCCTCAGAAAAGGAATACTGGCTACAGATCTGGTGAGTATTCTTTCAGCAAAATATTTCTTTAAATGTAAATGTTGATTTGACCGAAATCCATCATGGGAAAGGAAGTATTTGGCTAAAATTATTGGCTCTTGGTCCTTCTGGAAACACTGCAAAGTCATCAGAGTTTGTAGATGCAAGATTTTCAAAATTACAAGTGTTAATTTTGGGATTTGAAACTTTTTTTTTTTCTGAAAGAGGAAAGAGAATTACAGATCAATTGACTGAAATTTCAAATGCCTGAAGTAGAAACAAAATGTTGACTAATTAGAGAAACCAATTTTCAAATATTGTGATTGTTTTTCCATTTTTGACAGATTTATTTGGAAGACAAATGTTTTAAAAATCACTATATTTGTGGATGCGTAAAATTATTTCATTGATTTTTTTTTTATTTCATTAAAAAAAATCAATGAGGACTAAAGAGGAGCAAAATCCAGGTCCTTCTGGTAGTTTTTCTCTAATTTCATTATTCAAAACTGTGTTTGGTTCTTGGATTTAAGGCTGTCTTCTTGTCATATTAGGGGCCAACTCAACCCAAAGTCATGCTTTGGGTTCTCAAGTTATCTGGATGCCCACAAAATCCAGACCCCACAGCCGCATTTTACTGCACAAGTAAATGCAGGAAGACTGTTCAAGCAGTATTTCCAATGGCAGTATGGTGAAATCAATGTTGATTTTAATTATGCTTTGGAAGTACTCCATGGATTACCTCACAAGAAAAAAAATGAGGAGGAGTTCAACATTACGTGTGCAAGTGTAAGAAATGGAGCCTGACAAAACCAGCAAGAAATAGCTCTGCATAAACCAGCTTTGTGCACTTTGAGAGACCTTTATGATCACTCTCTGGGCATGGAATAAAGGTCTTAAGTGCAGCTGAAACTCTGCTAAGTGCGTTCATGTTTCACCACTCTTTGGTTATCGTTCCCTGAAGAGAGTGACAAATCATGCCCTTTCTCCACGACTTAAGTAACCCTGCTGAAGAAGTAGCACAAAGTCACATTTTTTATGAACAGTTGAAGAAATGTGAACCCTAGAGAACCTGGAATGCAGAAACTGGACAGAGCAGAAGTTTTCACACTCCTGGGGAGGAGACTGAAACCTGTTTGAAAATATTTTAAAATATATAAATATCAGATTTAGTGTCATCGAAATTCAAATTGTAGTTCCCGAGAGGATAACACATTGTCATTGGAAACCATATTCCATTAATAGTTAAAGGCTCAATGCCACAAGCTCTTCACATGGAAAAAACTCCTGTTGGAGTAATTATGAGAAAAATCTTCCAGAACTGGGACCCCACTTGCCTGTAAAGCAAAATGAGTACAAATGGCATGAAAATTAACTACCAACAGTGAAGTAGTTTTATGCCAGGGACCAAATAAGTGAGTCCTGAAAAAAACGTTGGTTATTCACAGTTTTAATTGGCTCTGTATGAATGGAAAGAGAACTCAAAAGGACAGGAAGCAAACAGCACGTTTTTACAACGTTTGGAGAAAGATTCAGTGAAAGTTACTAGTGTGTATACCAGTGACATTTCTTTCCTGTTAGATTAAAATGTGTTTAATTTACATTATAACTAATGTATTGGCTATTACCAATGGTGATATTCTGGTTTTAAATTAATGTAATAAAAATGAGTTCATTAGACCACCATCAAAATAGATGTTTGTATAGAAAATATAGAGCAGTGTCTGTTCCTGAGGTATGATAGAAGAATTCACACCACAGTCTGGAGTTGCAGAGGATTCAAACTTCATTTCTTCAGGCTTCATGAACAAATGTCAGAGCTATGAACAAGATCCTATGTAAATAATTAAGCTTAAGCGATTAGAACATTTGTGACATTAGTTATAGATAATTTAGTGTCTATAATCTAATCTGATTTACTAATGAACTCTTGATTTAACATCTCTTGTTATTTGACACGCCTGGCTGAGTGTTTTTGTGATTTCTGCTGAAGGAGGGACCAATAAAACTTCATATGGTTGTTCATACTTACGTGATTGTTTTACAGACAAACAATATAATCAGGTCTTATACTCAGATTTTTTTTTCTTCTGTAGAGAAGAGACCTTAAAAATATTTTTTATTGTCTGTCTGAAGACTTTCTGGTGAAAGAAAATGTGGGCTGACTTTGCCCTTCAACATGCTCTACCTGTTTGAAGTCTGAACTCAACAGAAAAACAATCTTGAGACTTCTCTAAGTAACAATGCTGGAGAAATGGTTCTTGGTCACATCTTGACTTGGTGAGAACATAAGATTGACTACCACAGGTTCTGTTCTGTACAGGACAAGTCCAAAAATCTAGTTCTGTGAAAATATATCTAATAAGATTCCTAGCTGAACATAGCATTTGCCCAATTTATTCATAAGTCAACCAAGGAATCCACATATGTGTGTCTACAATCTATCCTTAGAAAAGTATTCAGTAAGTACTTACAGGGAAGAAAACCCTGCTGAGCTAGTTAATCATTATTTTGAGAGCAAAGAAAAAGGAGAGCTAAACTATAATTATAACCTTGGTGATAATGTATGTAGGAATCTTTCTTAATCCAGGCTAATCTTGTTCCATGTTCTTGCCTACTATAAAAATCTGAACGATTTTTGACAAGATCCAAAGTTTTGTCAGTTGTTAAGAATTAATTGAAAAAATTACTAGAGCACAGCAGCCATTTCAAAGGGACTGACCCAGAACCAATTAGAATTTTGTAACAATTGACCATTCACCACAAAACAGTTATCATGAGCTTTGGCCTCTGAAGTGTGGTGTTGGGGGTGGGGGAGAATCAGATTAAAGAAACTTTAATTTTTCCCCCTTTAACTAAAATATCGTTAGTAGCAGCTTTCTCAACACAACTATCAATCAACTTATCTGGGTTTTAAAGGCTATGCTCAGCTTGCAGGAACAGCAGTACAGAGTATAATGGATGCTTATGCCCTGGCTTTAGATGATACACAATATAGGTTACTATCTTGAAAAAACAGGTCAGACATAGGAACATTCTTTATCAAATTGCTGTTGACAGCCCAAACAAGAGATTGAAGAACACCACAAAAAGGTTCTTTCATCTAAAGACAACAGAGTTTATAATTGGTCATTCTTTCGTCCTTCATCCTCTCCTCAGCAGGAAAAAGAAAATTCCTAGTGCAAGTTCCTTTCTTGAACATGGTCAGCACGAGGGTAGGCTGGTGTACACTGAGAAATAGGTTCAGTGTTCAGTCTTTTCTCTTCATGCTCCAGCTACTGATTGGGCAGGAAAAGCCAACAGTGGTCTTAATTTTTAAAAAGGAATGAGAACAAGGTACAACTCTGTGCAGGATTATCAATATTCTGGGACAACAAACATGTGATTGCTTTGAAACACGAAATAAAATCAAAGGCGTAAGTATTTGCCAGATTATTCTATAGTATCTGTAATATTCTGTCTCCTACCTTCAGTCCAAAGAAAATATATGTAGTAGGTACACAACATAGCAATATGTTGTATATATGAATAGAAATTAAATACATAGAAATATGTGTGTAATTACATCATATGTGTTACTATATACTGCATATGTGCACACATATAAGTATAAAAACATAAAAATATTAGACAGATTAAAAAGGATGCTACAGTCAAATATTTAGAGTTGAAGACTTTTTCCAGAGGATCACTACATTTAAGACGAAAAAGAAAACTTTATTCTGATCTTCTGCCTGTTTCAGGCTGTTAAATTTCACCCAGTTAACTCTCATTTAAGTTGCCTTGGACAGATGATGCATATTTCCAGGAGATGTTTGCAAACTTAAGTTGAAAATACCAGAGACTGAAACTTTACTGTCCCCTTTGGTGTTTCCCTTTAACAGTCAATCCTTCACGAAGAATAGCTAAAAAAAAAAAAAAAAAAAAGAGATCACAGCTATTAAATCACTGTCCCACAAACACTTCCACTTTTGCTTACCCTGACACATGTGAGTAGCTCCACTGAACTCAATATAAAGAGAAATCAATAGAGCTGCTCATGTGTAACAAGTTAAATATATGAATAAGTGGGTTTAGATTTAAAGCCTGAAATCGGCTTGAAAAAGTCTACAATAATATTTTTACATATTTTATAAATGAAATTCATCCTGAACGAAATTCATCCTGAACAAAATTCATCCAAGAGATTCATAGAGTGCATGAACAGATCCAACCATTACCCTATGAAAAAGCTCAGCTCTGACCATGTTTCTTTACCTCTGGATCAGTGCTCTGACTGGCAATAGCAAAAAAAAGCCCAAACTGCACCAGATAAAGATCTATATGGATCTGTAAGCATGCTTCTCAAAAGGAGCAGCAACCATAATGGCTAAATGCCAGCTAGAAAGGCAAAGCCCCTCAATATGGTTAGGCACCTACATAAAGTACCTGTCCAGTAACTGAGTTCGATTTGTAGCAGCTATAGAATAAAAACACTTGTTACAAGATTTAGAGAGAGGAAAAGGCTGTTGTGTGCTTTTTAAGAATATATAAAGGCCTTTACTGACAAGGGGACTTCTGTAGGGAAACTTCCTGGGTTGGAAGCACAGGACTGCACATCCTCCTTGTTTTTGAAGGTAAGCAAACCAAGTCCTGGATGATGGGAAGTTTGCTGATGGAGACTCTTTTTAGGGTGACTTATAGTATGAGGTCTTCCCATCTTTCAGCTGGAGGATGATATTGGTAGTTGCTACGTGGGAATAGCTAAGGAGAGAAAGCTTGTGACAAATCAAGGAGTCTACAGGTGCTTTACCTCTTTAGGTTTCTTGCATAAAACTTGGAAAATTTGCAGACTGTGTTCTATATTGTTTTACTGAACATGGCTTTAAGTAAAATCATGCTAAGATAGCAATGAATCCTGTCATCTCCTTCCTATGAAATTCAGGGTGTTTAAAGGCAGGAGAGGGGATGAAATTTCATTTGAAGTAAAGCTTTGATTGTTCTTAGTGGCTCAGCACTGTCCAAACACCCTAATGGAGCAGGGGAAAAGGAGATCTGCAGAATAAGGACTTCTTGGCTTCCTTCCTTATGCAAACGAACAATATGGGAGTCTCACTCGAGCTTGGTTTCTAGATGAGCGTAATTCCAGTCACTTCAGTGGATTTATTTCCAATTCATTTAATGTCATTGTGAAAAGAAACAGACACAAAGTTTGCTTTGGCACTGCACATTGTGTTGCGTCACTGTCTAGCAAGCTTCCCATTGCACGTTTTTTCAAAAGGATGCATCTGCCAGCCCAATACAACAAAAATAACTTGCATGTGTCTTATGTTAAAGCTGAATGAGAAACATGATGCCACATCAGTCTTGTCCATTCAGGACTTTAAAGCCCCATTGCCTCATAAAAGATATCAGAGACACTGTATGTATATTTTTCCTTCCCATATTAAACCATAAAAGTTGTGATCAAATCATAAAAAGCTTCTATTCAGATAATTTTTATTTTTGCCTGGCATTGAGATCCTTTTGTGCCATTTTGCCATACTCCTCTGCACAGCAAAATCAGTCTTGGAATAATTTCTGGCTTTATTTTAATGGTAACAACTTGGTGGTAGTTAATTAGACAAATCCTGCAAATCTCAGTTTGCATGCAGTCTGGAAAACCCATGATGCTCCAGAGGTTGTGAGACTCCCTAGAGATCTTTCTATGACTTAGACATTTATGTCCCCTTCTTTTTCTTTCTGTCTGATCTGCTTCACACTTTTATCCCCTAAGTCTTTGGTTTTGCATTGTTCTACTCATTCTTAAGGCTTAAAGCCATTGGATGCTCTCAATCAAGCTTTCTAGAAAAAGTTCTATTGTATCCCTATGCTGGGAGCTGAGTGCAGTTTTCAGGATTCCCTGACTTTGCTCCCAGACTATTCAGTGCAGGCTTGTTAGTCCTGTCTTGAGCCCACCTTCCCTCTGTGTGAACTGGACTGTGAGCTCTGAGACAGGCCAGTAGTTGCTTCCATGCAAGTGCTTCAAATGGAAAATTCATTCAAAACTCAACCTGCCACAATAAAGTGTGTCTTGTTTGGCTAATTTGTAATCTGTGACGATATCAAAGAAGTGATAGCTTGGTGGCAGTCTTAAACAGATTTTACTGTTAATCACTGTTGATCTAAATAAGTGAGACAAATAGTGTGTTTTCCTTTATGTGCAAAGGGATGGGGAACAAAGGAAATTTCTACCAAAACTAAGAGCTGAAACAAGCCCAGTGAATAACAAGTTGTGTCTTAATCCCCAGCCCACCCTCATCCTTATGACTGTCACTTATAGGTAACTTTTTGCTTTTCATGACTGCAGACTCTTAATTTGGATTCCCATCTGGTTTTATCTCCATTTTTCTGTGATTTATTATTCATCAGAAAGCTGAGAGGCTGTGAGGGCCCATGTACTCCATGACAGGCTGATGCTGTTGTGACATCTCACTATGTCACACTTCATGACAGGGAGCAGATAAGAGCATGAGGAAACATGACACAAACAAACAAAACACCAAGGAACCCCCCCCCAACAAAAACAAAACAACCTCCCCCTAAAAAACCATGAAGCAATTTATCCATTACTCAAAAGTTGCAGTCTATGTCCCATACTATAATTTCCTTATCCACTCAGCAGCTTTCCCTAGTGCTAGTTTTTTCTCATGTTTGCCAGCCAGAACTGATGGTTTACAACCTTCATCAGCTTCTCTCAATGACAGACCTTCTATCTGTAATGCTGACTGTGATGGCAACAGCAGCAGTGAGTGAAACATATATTCCTTATTCTGTTATCCTAAGGAAGGGATAAAATGGGCAGGGCTTGTGGGTTGGTGCAAGTTGTAGCTGCCATTGTTGCCTTTCCTTTTATAACATTCCTTTTAATTGTGATTAATTCTGAGTTTGTGCAATTTAGCAGTGCCTGATAGAAAATTTTTCCATCTGACTGTTTCTTCAGGTTTGAATTACTGGATGGAGTTGTAATGTACATTTACCACAATGTCTTCTTTATGTACTTCCAGTTGTAGCACACAAATAACTCATGAGAGTTTGCAATCTCTTTTCTATAAGAGGAATGTCTAGAAAGAGACTGTGTTCGTCCCCGAACACCCGCAAATACTCATTGTGAGAAATCAACTATTCCCATCCAAATAAACAGCATTTGGAGGTTTTTGGTTCATGCATTGTGTTCAGCCCACACGCACACAAGAGTTTTCCATGTAAGAATTTTCCATGGGATTTGTTGATCAGTGGTAATTGCTCAGGTAAATAATGTATTATTGAGCCCATGGCTGTGTATATCAGTGAAGATTTATGAATGCAAACAATGAATATGGCTCCTGTGAGCACTCATGGTGAGTCTCAGCATTTTTTTTTTCTCCAGAGTGTCTCTGCTTATGAAACCTGAGGACACAGATCAATTCTGAAATATCTGGATATAAACATGTATGAATTTCCTACAGTACAAGTGAATCAGTGCAGTGACAGGAATCACAGAACATCAATGAGGGCCCAGTTTGGACGGTCAGCTGTGGGAGAAACATTGCTGCTGGAGAGACAATAACTAGATAAAAATCTTTTGATCATACTTTGGACTTTAGGCTTGCTCAGAACCAAAAGAAACATCAGTACAAAAAGTGCTGAAATGCCACCACCAAGGAAAGGAAATATAAAATTAAGCAGAAAGGAATCTAATATCAACACACTCTTACCCAGAACATGAAACATTCTACAAATAACTGTAAATCTGCAGTGTGAGGTATGGATGCTGCTAAGAATAATCTAAAATATCTGAAGGTGGAAATCAAAAATGAGAATACTAAACTTTGCAGCATGCTGAGACCCCTGCCAAGGTGCTGAGCACTCTTAGCTCTTAACTAGACTAACTCAAAATGTCCTAGGGGTATTTACAGCTTCACTGCCCCAGATTCTCATAATGTTCATATTCAACTCATTGTCAGGTCTGTAGTAGAGGTACAGACAGAAGAAATAGCACGTTTGGATGTAAAGGGTTTTTCTTCCAGTTGAATTTTTTATCCATGGTAAATACAAACACTGAATACTCCGAAGATTTTATGTGCCACTAGGAAGGAAGGTATGACTTGGCAGATGCCAGAGAGCTCTGGAGGTGGGAGATGGAAGCAAGATCTGGTTTTTCTTATGACTCTCTTCCTTCTGTGGGGAAAGAGGATGACTTTCTCACCTCCTCACGTGCCTGTTCACAGGTGAACAGGCTCCCCATGGCAGTCCTCTGAAGTACCTCTCAGACATTGAGGAAAAGCTTTGTAAAGAGCTTGGGCCTCTGCTCATCCTACCCTCCTGATTTCAGTCTGAATGCCGAGTGTGAAATACCCCTCATGCATTATGGCTGGACTACAATTGCACAAATGTATCACAAAGTAAATATGTTTGCCTCAAATTACCTTTCATCCAAATTTAAGTTGGAGTCCATTACGACAAACAGATTAGAGAGAGGAACCGAAAAGGCAGCTTTGAACAGCTAGAACAGAACAAATGTCACATATTTTTGTTGCTTGCAGCAACAGCAGCAGACTGTTTGTCCCGGAGTGTAGGATGAGGTAACAGCTCACCCCAGTGCTCAGTTGTGTCTCCATGGCCACCCACACAAACAGATTCAGGATGTGGGGTGTAGTTATGGAGCTGCACAGGAGAAAGAAAAGGCAGGAGCACACTTGGGCAACCTGGAGGTTAGAAAGGGAGGTCACAATGTTAAATGGAAAAAGAAATAGATTCTTTTTTATGACATGGTGCTTTCCAGGTGGAAACATTAGACAGTTTGAAACTGTGATTCCTTGTATTTTCCCCTCAAAAAAGTGAATTTTCTGCACTATAAATAAGAGGAGAGAGATATGTAATTCTTTTTTATTTTTGATCTGAGTATAATGAGGAAGTTTGGGTTGAATAAGACCAAGAAAAATGTTTTTCAATTCAGTCGGATATCTACAGGAAGAAAATTTAAATGAAATAGCACTATTTTTCCCCCTGAGAAATGTTTCAGTCAAAATAATTGAGATCAAAAGTTTGGTGCATCACTGACATAAACCAAGAAATATTTGTCTTAGAAACTCAGAAGGTGGCTCAGCTGTATTTTCCTCATCCAAATTAAAATCAGTTGCACCTGGGCTTCTTCATTTACTTGGCACAAAAGGCATAGCTGTAAGCACTTTGACAATATAAATGAAATTAATTATGGATTTGTCATGTCATAGTTAGGAAATCTACTTATAGGTACACTTGGGTCATTTGGCATCAAGTCTGGGCTGAGGGGTTTGATGAGAATTAGGAGGCTCTTTAAAAGGTTGAGTCACCTTGGATGATGCATCAGTATAAAAAGTAGAACTTTTTGTCACTATCATAAGAAAAAAATAAAGGACTTGATCCTTCAGCAATTATTTTTGGCATAAAGGAGAAAAGAATACAAGTGCTTGTGTAGCTGCAGTTCTGCCTGTCCTTGGGGCAGCTTTCCAATGGGATGTGGTGGTGGGAACACCTCTCACACTCCTTGTTTCAAGAAGAGCAGCTGAAACAAACATGCTGGGTGTCTGCCTTGCACTCAAATGTTGAACAATTATAAATATATTTGATGTGCTTCTATGAGCCCTTTGGATCCTGTGTCTTTCTGGAAGCTCACACGACTGTGTCCCTGGAGCCAGCACCAGCACTGAAAGGGTCAGGACCTCTGCTCCAGAGGAATGTCCATTCTGTTCTGCTTCTTCCAACAGTCCTAGAAACCCATCCTTTGGGATGTTCTTTGGGATTAAAGAAGTCTTTCATACTATATTGCAGCTACTTTCTCACTGTATTGCAGCTACTTTCCCTGGTTTCTCCTTGAGCAGGTTTATGTTAAAAGGCATTAATGGAGAGCAACTTGGAAAAGCCCCAGAAGAAATATAACTGCCTGTTAGGAACATTTTTACAGAACATGAACTTGTACATTTTTGAGTGGTCTGGTCAGCATATGAATGGCAAAAAATGCAGACTTGCTGCCATATTTTCTCACTGTGTCCTAACCAGGCAACATAATTTGATCAAATGAAGTTTCCCATCACTTTCCCATCTCTGTGTTGTCTGCTGGTTTTTCCTTTTACAGTTTTGTTTTTTTTTTTCTGTTTAGCTGGTATATGGTCAGGCTGGTTCAAGCACAGGAGAAGGCAATGCAAAACCTTGGTTTTATGGTTGCATGATATTACCAGCTTCCAGATTTCTTGAATATGTCAGAGCTATGAAGGCTTTGAACACTTAAACTACTCTGCAAGTGGGTACCAGCAGAGAGGGCTTCAGGAAGCAATGGCTCTCTTCAATACTGCAGTTTGAACTAACATCCCTATATACTGGATTTGTCTTTCTTTTCTAAATAAAACAGTTTAAATCCAAAAAAATTTAATGTAAACTTTAAAAAATTAAAAATTCAGATATATTTTTCACGTGTATGAAATACTTGGGTTCTTCATGTTAGGAAAATAGCTAATTAAGGCAAGCTACTTCTCCTTTTACCTTAATTAGATCAATGTGCATAAAAAGTCATCTGATACTCAAATCTGCCAACTTTGGCTATTATTTACTTTTCTGGTGGAATGAGTGGGCACCTCAGAGATCTGAGAAAGGATTCAGCGAAATCAGCAGAATTAAATATCCTCTGGTATTTTAATCTAGCTGTGATGACCACTCTGTGGATTTCAAGCTCCAAATTCTGCCTTTTTGGAGACAACTGAGTGAATTACATCTTGTCTGAAACAGGGTGGGGAATGTAATCCTGATGCACTCCCGCCTTTCAAAGAGAATCCTTCCCATCAGCTTCATTCTTGCTTGAAGTGGCAAAGCAGGTGGATATTCATGACCTATTTCTTATCTTCTTGCTGTGCCTAAAGGAAAGAGGAAAAGAGCTCTGGCTGTGCCTTGTTTTCTTACCTCCCTGATTTCTGAAGCCCTGAACCAGCAGGCTTCCCCGTAATTTCCAGGGAAAACACTCTCCACAAAGCTGCACAGCCTGCAATGCCAGCTGTGAGCCCAGAGCAATGCTCAGAGGTGAAGGGAGACAAGGATGGTGCCTTTCCTAATTAATGGATAATTTATAGTGTGGATAATGAAAATATTGATTTGGGCTCTTTAACTTTGAAATATTACATTTAGCTTGAGGCAATAAAGACTGTTTGTTATAGTGAAGATAATGACACTGTGGAAGCAGCAATGCTTTTTGTTATCTATGGGTTTCCACATGAAATAGGGAAAAAGTATTTTCAAAATCATGAAGTTATGAAGGGCAACCGATTGATTTTTATAAGAGAGAAATTATGGTATTTCTAGAGAAATCCCTTACTTCATGGCATTTAAGGATAGGAATAATGTCTCAAACACATGGCAGTCTCCAGCATCAAGGCCATGGGTGGTGGTACAGACATCCTCTGGTGAAGGCTGGCCTCTCATTTGGAAGAATCATTTCCATTTGTAGATATCCTGATTTGGAAATGAATGTTAGGAACTGAGGAGTCTCCAGAGTCCAGACTTGTGCCTATAAGCTGACAGATGGCTTTGCCAGGCACTTCGCTGTCTGACTATACAAAAACGAGGTGTGCCATAAGCTCACATGCAGGCTGCTGTCTTTGGAAAAATGGATCCTTCTGCTTCTGATTGCCAAAGAACTGAGATTATGTCCCTGATTTGTCTCAAAAGGCTGCTGGGAAAGTGCATCTCCAGTGGTGTTTGTAAAATGATATAACTGAATTGAAGCAGCTACAGTTTATATTGAAGAGAAATGCTTCTACAAAACTTATTGATATTTTCAGAAGATGAATCTGAGTTCTCAGTATTTTCTCTCCATGACACATAACTTACTGATCAGTCTTTTTCTGCTATTTTCAAAGCATTCAACAGCATGTCATGGCCTGTATGTGAAGTGCTGCAGCATCTGACACTGCTGTGGTTCCACACTGGTGGAGAATGCTGAAGCAGACTGTACACAGACAGAAATAGTGCTGGCTATTAAATGGGAATAACTAGATCTACTTCCATCATTCAGTCTCCTAAAGTTTTGACAGCTTGATCAAACTAATGAACGCAAAAGTGACAGACATATTGGTTCACTAATATTAGGTTACCAATCTTTGCCTTAAACCCCCATTAACGCTTCTTCCCTTGCCTGCTAATGCGAGGATAACAGATAGCAGCCAGACTTTCTGGCTCTACCCGTGTGCAAAACTTCTAAACATTGGGCCATTTTTGTCTCCCACTGCACTTTGCTATAAAACCACAAGGTTAACACGACCTTCTGGCCCATTCCATCTTGTGTCTTGTTTTGAGTCGAGCTGTGTTAGGCACAAAAATCTATGTTATATTCCATCTGATCAAAGTACTTCATGCCATCTGTATTCATTTAGCAAAACCTAAGACTAGAGAGCATTACAGTGGTATTTTGTACATAGTATTGATTGCCTTCATTTGTAGCTCTTACAGACACCAGCACTGTTCAGTTTTAAAACTGAGCGTCAGATTTCCCATCTGTAATCTCCAGGTGCTTTCTTTCCCACCCTCCTCCTTACACAGAAGTTTTCAAAGAGTCTGTTTGAATTATCTCCCTTTAAAATGATTCAAATAATTTTGCATATTACACATTGCAGTTATCTTTTCATAATTTCATCTGTTATTATATTGGTTAGTTTCCCAGTGTCCGCAGTGGAGAAATGTGTTTAAATCTATGATTTTATTCATGTCTCCAGATGTATCTCTTTGTGCTTGGTTGCTATTTTTAGCAGTAGCTGTACATTTTGCACCACTGGAGAGTGTTGTGATGGAGGAGATCCCTATTAGTTTAGCTTTGTATTTTTGTTCTGATTGTGTTCAGCTCCTGCTTCAGAGCTGGCATGGTCACAGACCCGTCTACTTGCATCTTGGCATGAGTAGGTGCCCAAAGCCAGCCTAACTGACAAGTAATTAGATGAGTTCTGGCCACAGAAATACATGTCAGTGGTAAGGGAAAAGATTACTGAAGCATGGGGTATTTTCAGCAAATGTGGATTTTGCACTTCAACATACCAGGTGAAAAATATAAAGTGCATTTCTGGTTAAGCCTAAGAAGATGAAACCAACTGGTTTTGATAGAAATAGTTCAAAAGGAATAAAATGTAATATCATTGAAAAGATATTAATTACCATTATTGTTTCTGCCTGCTACCATTTAGCAGGAACTTCTGCAAGAGCAAATCAGATTGTGGCTCAGCAAAGCATTCAAGCACAAAATCAGGTTTAGACCTGCGGATAGATGCATTTATCTTCTGAAAAGCAAACCATCACCCACACTAAGAGAAAACATGCTTGATCCATTAATATCTGTTTAAAGTTACAAAATATCCAGATAAATCTGTCATGAAAGCTTGGAATGGCAGCATCCATGTAATCATAAACAGGATTTCTATCACTGACTCTGCGGGTGAGTTTCTGATCCAGCAAAGACTTGGAAGGTGCTACTGTGAGAGCTGCTGTACGAAAACCAGGGGACAACAGAAACAATTCCCAATAGGAACAGAAACAAGTGGATGTCCTACAGAATATTAACAGCCCCGTCCTTCCAAACCAGTGAAGGGAATACACTTTGGGGTAGTAGCTTTTTATTCATAGAATCATCATAGAACCATAGAAAGGCTTGGGCTAGAAGGGACATTTAGGATTGTCCACTCCCAACCACCCTGCCATGGACAGGATGCCACCCTCCAGAGTGGTTTGCTCAGGCCCCATCCAACCTGGCCTTGAACACTTTCAGGGATGGAGCACTCACAACTTTTCTGGGCAATGTATTTGAGTGCCTCACCACGCTCTGAATAAAGAATTTCTTTCTGACACCTAATCTAAACCTCTCATCTTTCAATTTTAACCCATATCCTCTCGTGGTGCTGGTGTACCTGCATGCACCTTACAAGCTGCAGTGCTCTACCCCTGGAGCAGAAATGGAAGATGCCTGTTCTCTCCGTGTGTTTGGCAGATGTGAGAGGGTAACTATGTCTGTAAATCTGCTGCCTCCAATGTGACTCTGGGGAGTCTCTTCTGCAGCATCTGTAGAAGACCCCATCCAAAAATGAACCATGGGTGTTGTGCAGAGAGTCTGCTCCTATCCCTGACTCCTCACTGCCATGCATGGCTGATTAAAAAACCTGCTGGAGTATGAAGCAGAAATGGCTGGATCTCTATTTCAATGGCTTGAATGAACTTCAGACTTAAACAGCTTAATTTTCAGAAAAAGATGAAAAATCAACTGAAAGATTTAGTGAAGATTTGATTTATTAATTATCAGACATCTGGCCTGTAAAACGAAATTTAGTGCAGGCAGCACTCAGCTGGAAGAGCTGTTTGGGTAAAAGGTGTATCTGGATAACAACAGAGTTGTTTTCACCACTGCTCTTTAAAAGGTTTTGGATGGTAGAAGAGCAATTTTGCAGCAATAGGTCATTGTTACCAGTACATGTTTTAATAACCTTTAATATAATGATGACAAACCCAGGAAACAGATCTTCAAATGCCAATGAAAAGATTGATTATTTCCATAGGTGTGTTGCATCATTCCATAAAGAATAAAAATGCATAGGAAAGATTTGCAAGAGACTATTCTCTGGAAATAGACAAAACTTATCAAGGAATGTCTAATGACAATCAAGAAACTATTTTGATATAATTGATTTCAATAAAACATAAATCATTGAAGAAATGTAAATGTCTTCCCTTTTCCCCCCCCTGTCTCTTCCTGAATAAATGAGTCCACATTTCCCAAATAAAATCCTTCCCAACCACAGTTCCCATATGTAGGGCAGTACTGAAAAAATGATATGATTGCTCATCACTTGGATTGCTCACACTTTGCCTCGGTTGAACACCAGGAAAAGACTACTCTAAAAAGCATTAAAAACAAATGGCTGCCCCACTTCTAGGACAGATTCATTCAGTGAAAGAGAGGCATTGAACATGTTAGGAAAGCTATCTTCAAAAGAAAAAAAAAACCACTAAACCATCTCACAAATATTGTTGCTTTGCTGAGTAGAAATCTTTGGCTTAGAATCACCATCCCTGGGAGTGTTCAAGAAATGACTGGATGTGTCACTTAGTGCTGTGGTCCAGTTGACGAGGGGGTGATCAGTCAAGGATGAACTTGATGATCTTGGAGGTCTTTTCCAAGCCTCAATGACTCTGTGACATTGCAGCAGAATTGCTCAGTTTTATCCTAAGAAGGGTTCACTGGTTGGCTCATCCATGAGAAGCGAGGTCTGGGCAGTGTCATGGTGCAAGAGAAAGAAATGAAACCTCAGTGCTGCAAGAGAGACTGGAAAACAAAGTGTCTGTGCTCACCTGCCAACTTCCACAATACCAGGCTGTCTGTTAAAGGACTTTGTGACTGCTGGAAAACATGAAAGATAACATTACAAACCCTTTTTTTAAACATGGAAATGTCAAGGTGCAAATTAGGAAGTAGCTTGTGAACAACTTGAGAAGTTTTAAAAATACAGGCATTACCTGAGAAAGCTTCCTGTGGAAAGATTTGTATGCACTGCTAGGTAGTTAGGACCCTGTGACAGAACAAAGTGCAGCTTGTGGTCAGGAGTGATGAAATGTGGCTCCGTGCCAGGGAATTTTGGAGGATGAATGCACGCCTTGGTCTGCAGCTTTAAGCAGCAGATTTGGTCTGTACTTTTGCACTCCTCAAACCTCATATCAAAAGAGATGATTGAGATAAAGAATTTCTCATCAAGGAACTTTCCAGAGGCTTTCCAATGTAGTGTCACAGTAGTCCAAATGTCCAGACGAGATGTTTGAAATGTGGAGCCAGGTTCAAGACATCTCCAGACATGGGATGGGTGTTTGAAAGGCTTCAAGCACAGGGAACTGGTCCTGGGAATGATTTCCACAGTGTAATAAAATGTCAAAAAATCATGGCTGAAGTAGATATATTGTCTATTTTATGACTGTAATATGAGTGATCTAAAAAAGGCACCTGAAAGAATTATGACTAGAAGAAAAGAAAAAGTGCCATAAATTATATAGCTCTGTTAAAATCTAGAGCTATTCTATAATATTCCATAATTCTGTCACTATCAACTGAGAGTCTTGGCCTTGGAGTCAGGACCAAGTCTCCTGGCCCTTGATAGTAAAACCTAATGGTGTCCTGTTTACACTGGATTTTACACTGGTCTTAACTGAGATAGAATTGTGCCACCAGTGCCTCATTTATCATGGTAGTTATATTGTTATGGTAAGATGTGGTATTTCTGTTTTTTGCAGAGTGAGGTGTCTGTGAGCAGATATTAAAAATGCCAGAAAAATAGCAAGCCTCTGTTTCCCAGGGTTCCTGAATGTTTGTGTGAAACATTTGTGGACAGTGAGAAGGACAACGCAGCACAGACCCTGAACTTTCAGAAGTTTATTCCCTCTTGCTACAGAAAAAAAAAAAATGGAGGAGAGTAATTTTTATCTTTACATTCCTTGATTCTGAGCCGTACATTCATCTTTGTCTTGTTCCCACAACAAAACTTCACTGCTATGATTATAATCACTCCACATTGACATTAATGTGAAATTAGGGAGGAATTCTTTGTGGTGTGCCCAGAATTGAACATCATGATTGCATGCTTCATCACCCAGATTATGAGAGGGAGTGGTACATTTAAAAATAAGGGCAGATAAAATGGATGGAAATGACAGCATGTAACTCTGGGAAGAAAATGGGTGTGCAGGCTAAAGGTACCCTCTGAATTAAACAGGTTGGTTTCATGCTGTTGACCTACATGCAAATGAAATTGTGCCAAGCATTAGAAAAATAAAAGAAAACACCAAAGAAAATAGCATTCATCTGCCATCTAATACTGCTTAGGACATGGAAAGAGGTCATCTGCTTTCACTTCACTGTTACTTGTTTGTAATCATTGAGGGATCTTTAAGGGTCTGGCTGAGAGCCAGTTTTCCAACAAAATGAGAAATGAGGGCAATTAAAAAATGGAAGCCAATGATTGCCTGTATATTAAAAATCAAAGGAAATTGAGAACCTTGTCTTTGAACAATAAGAAATATTTTGGCCCAGAGTGTGGTATTTAGTTTAGTGGAGACAAAAAGCCACTTCATCAATATTAGCTCAGTGCAGTGCTTTTGGCAAAGACCTAACAAGTTATCAGCTGTTATCCTCTGTGGAGCTGGGGGGAAGAAGACATTCCTCTCAGGATACAAATTCATTTCTACAATGCCATAATACAAGTCCTCTGTTTCTGATCTGTTTTCCATTGTTTCTCCTATTGACTGGTTAGAAATTGAGATGTGTGTAATAAGATAAAACATGTCATTGGACTTCAAGCCTTTTCACCAGTTGCTTCAACTATTTGGATTCTGAGACTGGTTCTTAGAGGCACATTTTTCTGCTGACACACGTATATAAATGACCCTTATCACTGGAGGGAAGGGGGTTACAAACAGCGCTCTTTAAAAATCTGGCCACACACTCATTATATTCACTGTACTTGGCATCATGTCACTTGTGATCTAGTGGGCTCCATTCAACTTCCATCCTAAGGCCTCTCCTCAAAGAGTCACTGTGATTGCTTTTAATGCTGTGGCAGGAACAGATGGCAAACATATTTGAAAGCACTAAAAATATGGAAGGGCAGTAGAAATCTACATGGCAGACATCTATTAAATACCCACAGCTGTGACCAATTTTTTTTTTTTTTATAATAATAGATATATTATATGCAAGCCCAGTCCCTAAAAGGAAAATCTCCCTTGAAATCAGTTGGCATTTTGGACTTGCCTGGGTTACAGCGAAGGACAAGATAAACTTCCTCTTGTTGTTTCCAGTTTGTCTCAGTCACACTAAGGAAAAGGAGCAAGTGAGTGTGGGGAGTGACAGCTGAACCCCGACTCGCTGTGGCAGGGCAGCATGCAGAGGGCAGCCCCTATAGATCACTGTCTCACAGGCATTGTGTTTCGTCACCCTGAATGGGCTCCTATCACAAGATTTTTATAGCCTTCACAGCTGTTTCGAGTTCCTGTCCGTCTATCACACTCTGGGAGGATGATTTCCCTCAGAAGATGCCCTGTGGCTCAAACAGAAATCTGTACACAGAGCTGTCAGGCTGAAAAGGCTAACGCCCATCCGCTCTGTCACATGCTGTAATCTTACTAGTGCCAAGACACAAACATACAGAAAAAGTCCAGGATACTTCTTAATGAGTTGCTTGTCACAGGCTAATGACAAAGCTGAAGAAGGAGCCTCAAGGCCACAGTTTAGTTCTTAAATTTTGCTGAGGAGCTATTTTCTAGGAGGGTAAGGAAAACCATTAAGAAAGAGGAGCACTATGCCAATGAGACAAAGGTAATTCTCAGCAAAGAGGGTGTAGGGGGTGCCGCTCCTGCTCTCCCCAGTGCTGGAAGCTGGTGGCTGGTGACTCATTTCTGAGTGACAGCAGCACCCAGGCAAGCTCATCTGCCCTTCCTGTGGGTTTGGCCCAAGGGGTGCCAGCCTTTCTGCCCTTGCAGACTATTGCTGCCAGAGCAGTGGTGCTGGTGCAAAAGCAGAACATGGGACATGGGGCAGATCACTCAGCCCACAGGACTGTGGGGTAGGCAGGGTGCTTCCCACAGGGGTTAGGAGGCAGGCATTGTCTCTTAAGAATCTTAATCCTAATGAGCTGGGAGCTGTCACTGCTCCACAGAACACATAGTGTTCTGCTTGGATTGCTCAGCCCTAAAAACTCTTCCCAAAGCTATATTCCCACAGCAGTGCTTACTCCTGGTTGTGTAGCAGGCAACATCAAGAGGAGACCTTCTGACCATGTCTTCCTACTGGGAGCTCATAGCACACAGGTTATTTGGATGTCTGAGGAACGGCTGTATCCAAATTCTGTCCTCCCAAAGCAGGACAGAGGTGTAACTGCCCTGACAGCCAGAGTACTGTCCCAGGATGGTGCAGCCCACTGGGAAACCTCGGTGAAGGAGTAATACATCTGTAAATTTACAGGGTTTAATGCATGAGGTGTTTCATGCAGGTCTGATATGGTCTAATGCATCTGTATCCTCAGAGAGGCCTGTGCTGGAAAAGGTTTTGGAAATGATCCCACGGATGCCTTTGATTTGATGTGTATTGTCACCCAGATCAGTCCCACAATGCCTGAAGGCAGGGGCTCCCTCACAAGCAGGGTTGATGCTCAAAACTCCACCCCACTGTACTGGAGGCATCACTTGGGGAAGGAGTGGAAGATGTGGACTCCATCTGTGCTCCCCCAGCAGCACTCAGGACACTGCTGCAGGCTGCACTATACCTGCCACAGATGTGCCATGGCTGTCTGAGAGTTTGGACCCTTCTAAAGTAGAGCCCTCTGTTTTTATGGGGCAGTTGCATGTGTTTGTGTTAGTACTCTTAAAAACTGAGGCATCAAAAAACTTTTGAAATTCTGGCCTTTTTGGTCTTTAATGTCACATTTGGAGTTTCCTTCATGTTACATATTCTTCATGGAGAACCAACAGACATTTAAAATTAATTTCCCCTGTAGGAAATCAAGTCAGGAATACCTTTTTTTTTTTTTTTTCTGTTCAAGAAGTAAAGAGGACAGGATACAAAGAGGAGGGAGATTTCAAGGGGAAAATGTTCTGAGCTTGGTGTGCCAGACTGGAGCTTTCAACTGCAGCTGCCTGTTGCTCACAGACACACACACATGCACATGTCTCAGGCTTGATTTAGTTTGGCTCAGCCAGAAGATCCCAACATGTATTTGAGGAATCCTCCCGAAACAAAAACAAGCTCTTATCAAAGCAGAAAGCAGAACACTAGCCCAGAAAAAACTGTACAGCTATTAAAAAGTTAGTTAAAGCAGCCTGAGCTAAGAGCTAACATGTGGCTGGCTTTGGCCCAGGGATGCTTGCCAGTCTTGGGCAAGGAATAGTATGAGCTAGACCTCATCATCCTCCCATGTCTGGAGGCAGGAGGCTCACTGTGCCTGGTGGGTGATGGTGGGCAGGGCAGGCAGACTGCTGGCGCTCTCTGTGTGATGGCTGGAAGGTCGATGGAAGCTGGAGGGCTGTGACTCCCAGCAGGGCTAACAGGAGCCATACTCAGAAACATAGAGGAGTGAAGTGATATAATTAATAGGTACGCTACCCTAAGTCTTCAAATATAATTATTATAGGTGCTACTCCAAGTATTCAGTGGTATAATGTTAAAATGAAAAAGTAATGATAATAGAGATGCACTAATCTAGCCAAAGGCAAAATATAAGCAATTTATACTACAGTTACTTCCAGTACAAGATTTTCTTCTACCTTTAGGCTCTGTTCTACAAACACTTGACACAAGTATTTAATTTTGCATAGATATATAGTTCCACTGAATTTGGCAAGGTGTTTAAAATGAGCAAGTAAGACACTGACTACTCTAAGAATGCCTTGCTCCTATAGGAACACAAAATCATGGGCAGGTAATGCTCCTCTTCTGCTGATACTGCTGCGGTGGAATAAAGCATTTAGCATCAAAATGCCAATAGAGTAAATACACCTCTGAAAGCCAGACAAGCTCAGTCACAGAGGCAACTCTTGCTGGCAGAAGTTTATCTAAGCTACAGGGAAAATATTAGATCTTAGATATTGTGGTGCCCATTGTTTTGTCCTTCTGCTTGAAAGTTTAAAGGCAGCAAGATGGGGATGTTATCCATTTCTTCCCTTGCTCCCTTGTTATGGCCCTGACTATGATGTTTCAGTGTTGCTCCTCACAGCTCTGACCATACAGCAGAGCAGTCTGGGGTCTGAAATCTTGGCTTTGTGTACATACAGATGATCCCTTCATCTCACTACACAAAGAAAACAAAAGAATGTGTAGACAATTTTAACTGTATAGCTTTTACTGAAATTTGAGAAAGTCACTCTCTGGGTTCAGCTTATTTTTATCACAGATTTTTAGGTTGGAAATTTTTGCATCTGATTCTGATCTATGCAGTCCATAGTGTGAATGAGCCTTGTAGTTTTCTGCTATGCAGTCACACCAAGACTCTTTATGTTTAGAGTGCTATGAAACCCTCATGTAGCATCTTAACATAAGCTTGGTTTCCACGCTGATGGATTGCGTGCTACTTATCGTTTCAATAATGAAATGGTTTCTGCATCTTAGAAATTTCATAACTGAACTCAGACATAGTCTTCAGACTGATATTACCTCCTCTTCAGCTGCAATGTTCAGCATTTACATAGCACTGTCTTTTTTCCTGCCAGTGAACCCATTGGGAACAGCATGTGGGTAACGTAGCCAAGACAGCGCTCAGAGACTTTAAACAGCATGGCTGAAGTCCAGACCCTGTTGAAGAAATGGCAGCACTCCCACTGACTTCAGCAGAATCAGGATTTCATGGCTGCTGTGTGAAAAAGTTTTCCCAACACTCGGTATCTACAGATTTAATTTACGGTACAGCTTGAAAAAAGGTATAAAAATATTGGGATCCTGCGAGTCTTGGCTCAGAGAAGGTGCTTAAAAATAAACTTAATTGAAGACAAGACGAATCTCGCTTGTCTCTTCATTCAGGGTCAAAAGGCATGAATTTCATTCCCTAAATTATCAACACTTAAAATTTTTTCTGCATGATTAGACTATTACTAAAAGTCAGGACAGCAGAGATCCTCCCACTGCATTGACCTGTGAACTTTGTTAAATCTTTTGACAGGGGTCATTGTCTATACCATGATAGTGAATGACTTTCCAAAATGGAGCCATTCTTTCAGTCGTAACATGAAGCTGGTGCTCTTTTCTTATGGCTTGAAAAAGTTAATTTACATTGATGACATTTCTTGTCAATTTATGTGCCATCTGAATTTGCTGATTAGTCGCAAATGATGTGCTGCTTGCAGACTGCTGTTATTGCACCTTTACAAAAAACTTCAGATACTTCAAATACTTTCAGAATTAGAAAGAACTCCTTTTCTTCTGCAAAATCTGTGTGAGATTTTAATCAGAAACTAATAGTTAAAGAATGTGTTTACCAAATGAATTCTCTGCAGGGTCTGAGTAAGTAAGTGGCAAGTAAGTTCTAGGAAGAACCCATTTATACCTTTCCTTAGTAGAGGTATTCCACATTTCTAAAATATCTTGCTATAGCTTACATGTGTTGTATACTTTCTTAATAGACACAAAGTTCTTCAGGATTCCCACGTTATAGTCTCCAAGCCTTTTAGTCTGAGCTGACAATTTATAAGACACGTCCTCATCCCCAAAGTCTTTCCCTACTCCTAGTTTCCTTCTTCTGTGGTAAATGTTTCAAATTTCCTGAAAGTGTCTTGCACCTCTGAGAGCAATCACACTTGAATTTGAACTTTGGGATTCAAGGGTCCTTCAGTAAATCTGCCCAGTTACTGTCCTCCATATCAAACTTCCTTAAAACACTTTTTTCCAGTGGTGCATATGAGAGAAAAACTGGCACTGATTAGGTGACTGATATGCTGGGGCCATTTCTTCCCATGATCTTTCATGATGGTCTCAGTGGTCTCTTTTGTCACTTGTGCTTCACTTTGCACACTTGAAGATACTCATGTTCTTCAAGCACAATATAAAACCAATGTGCTTTTAGCACTCATCTTAGCCCTCTGATGATTTAAATGTGTTGTTCTTACAAGCTGAGACTTTAAGGCAGTCTTAGTAAGCCAAATTCTGCTTTTATATATATATATGTGGCTGAAATGTGAGAAACTTTATAGCTTTCCCAAGGTGTAAAGGCTGTTCTAGAGTACTAGCAACTCCCCTCTCAAACAAAAGCATAGGTTACAGCCAACCATGCTTTTTGGATAATTTAGTGAATATTCATGGTTACTTATCCAGGGATTTCTGGCAGATTTGTAATGAGTTACTGTGGTCTCTTTCTTTGGCAGTTCAGCTGTATACAGGACTTACCAGTATTATTTTGTAGATGGCCTAATTTAAATTATGAATGATTGCTATGTATTATTGAAGACTTCTCTGTCTTACATTTTTATTGCTGACACAAGTAATAACTGACAATTTTTCTGATTAATGACATCAGGGAAAAGAGGTTGTAGCTGGACTGCTAACAGTTTGTAGCAACATACATGGCAGAATATATAAAGTGACCTAGACTAAATCAGCTTGGGAGGCTGATGTTTTTTTTCTGCCCTCCAAGTCTTTACAACTTTGTGGAAATATTTCTCCATAAGAACTGGAGAGGTAGAAATTTCTTGCCCCTGGTGCACAGAGAGGCCCAGCATGACCCACAGCATTGCTGGATAACTGATATCCCTGATAAGGCTGCCATGGGACACAGCAGTACCTCAGCTCAGCTGCACCCTGTGCTGACAATCAGTCTCTCCTGGATCTCTGACCTACAGGGTGTGTGCTTTATGAAAATAGGAGTAGTTTTGGTGATAGGATCAAGAAGTTTTTTCCCAGGGAAGAAGAACCTGGGGAGATAAAGCTTCTGTTATAATAAGCTAAGTAAAGGGAATATCTTCCCTCAGATACTCTGTAAAAGAGGTTCATGCTTATGAAGCATTATGTAGGTTTTAACATTAGTAAACCTATAAATTATAAGTTAGTGGTCCTGTGCCTTGGCTGTATTCAGCAAATGCTAGTAAATTTAGGCATGCCCTGGATAGGGTGTCTGGGCTCCAAAAGGTACATTTTGGTTAGTGAGTTGTTAAAATGGTCCATATTAAAAATATTTACCTATCTACCAATACACTGGCTCTCAGTGGCAGTGCATTGGTACATAAGAATATGTTTTTAATTAAGATGATTCCTGTGGCTTTCAGCCCTGGCTACAGGTAGACACTGAGGTGTAGGAGGGAGGCTCAAATTTCTCATCGTTTCCTATATCCATTTGGGACTGCTGGGTTACCCTACACATCCAGCTCCAATCCTTTAGCTGTGATTCCAAGTGGCAGATAGGGATTTTTTTTCTTCCTGTAGGTACCTACACTTTTCATCTCTGCTTAAACTGGTATCTTGTCATAGAATGAATGGATACCTCAAAATTAAGGGTAATTTAAGAGTCCCTGGTGAGGCCAGCAGTGAGCCTGTACATGAGCAGTGAACACAAGAACATGCACCAGTATCATCCACAAAATGAAGGGAGAAGTCAACTCACAATTACCTGGAGAACCAATGGGACTGTGGCTGAAGCATTTGGCTTCAAGGCCAGAAGTGGGCAAACAAAAACCAAGAGGATCTTGGCTGAAAGCAGTGGAATTACACCTGCTAAGGAACACATGCTCCACCAATCTGTATTGAATGATGCTTTCAAATCTTGATGTTTTTGGATGTGGTTAATAAACTTAATGCCAAAATCAAAAGTGGTGACATTCAGACCAATCTGATGTCAGTTTCCCTTTCTTTTCAACTTCCTCTGTTGTTTCTTAAGTTCTTTTTGGACTTTTGGACTCAGATAAAACTCCCAAATATGTTTATCAGTTAAAATTCTCTAGTTTCTTTAGGAAAGCTCTGAGAACTAAACATTTTTACATGACTTTAATGTACAATGATTAGTCAGATTAACTTCATTCCAAATTGAACTGACTGTTGCCCAAGTTTTCATATGAATATCAGTAACATTTTTGTCAAACTTGTTCTGAAAATTAGACAAATATTCTTTCTCAGAATTTGATAAAGGTAATGCTGGTCAGGAGTGAAAAGTTGATGGATAACTAGAATGAAGGAATAAATGTGGAAATTATTTTATTTCAGCTATAAAAAACAATCTCAGTAAATATACCTCAGTAAATATATGACAGGAAACAATTTCGATTTCAGAATATAGAGGGAATTGGAATATTGAATAACAGATCCAGTAATAGGGATACTAAATGAATCTACTAATGGAATAACTAAAATGCACAAAAAGGTTTTAAAAAGGCAATATTGTGTGTGATTTTGGGGGACCTTTTGAAGAATTAAAAAAGAAATGGGAGGGCAAGTGGAAGATGATAGAGATGCGACATGAGTTTGCAAGAAGATTAGTTGTGAAAATTGATTGGCAACTTAATTTTTAGACAAGATTAGATCTATCTACTTAGAATAATACAATAATTATGCACAAAACTATGCAAATTGGAGGCAAAACTCACCCTAAAGAAAAAAAAAAGAGGAAAATTGCCAAACTTGTTAAAACAGCTGTTTACAGATAGCCCTATTTGGGTCATAGTTTTCCTTGAATAATGATCTTCAAATAGTCATTTATTTTCATTTATTTAAAAATTAGCTTAATTAACTAAATGAAAATTGCTTGCAATCCTAATTTTGGACTTCTTACCAAAACCAAAGGAGAACAGAACAAACGGAGTAAGAACTGTAGAAATAACACTGAGATTAAACATAATAGTACACAAAGCGGCTCTTTCGATGGGGGGTGCTATTGCCGGCTAGCCGATCCCCCAGGCCAATTCATAGCAGTCTGTGGCTCCTCCAAACAGCTGGCTGAAGCATGGATTGAGGCTTGGAAGAGGGAAGCGTGCTCTCTCTTGTTAGGGAAGATGTTTATTCAGTGCAGTCCATGTGGAAGGGGCTTTGCCAGAGCCCCTGTCCAGCATGGAGAGAGCATGGAGAGACAGAGAGTAGGCGTCCTGTGTCTCTTTTTCCCAGGTCGGCCCTGGGTGGGGAAACACCCTGACCCAATGGGGAAGGGAAGGGGAGGGGTTACATCAGGAGAAACCACAGGGGTCATCAGGGGTAGGGGGGTGAAGGGACATACCAAGTACAGGCAAATAACAAATACAAATTCAAAACCTAAAATTCGCGCCGCTGCAAGTACAAGTGGTGTATTCTTAAGGGCTTGTGAAATTGATTTCTTTATCAGAGAGGCACTCATCAGCTGAAAATTGCAGACATGGAGAAAAGTTTATCTCCATTAGCTAATTAGAGAGTGACCTACTAACAAGCAACGGGGTGGACTAAGGAAGAGACAAGTATGATCTCAGGGAAGGTGTTTCTAGCCGAAACAAGGACATTCTACAATATTATTGGCAAAGCTGTGTTTGACTTCATCTGTCTCACTGTGCAGTTACCTCGTCCTTCTTTTCATCTTGTTCAGAGAGGGGCCACCAAAGTGCCTGTGGGAGAGATCCCAGGCTTGTTTCTCATGGTGGGATAAAGACTGACAGAGGATGTGCTGGTTCTGAGCAAAGACAGCCAAAGAGGGGCAGGGGAACAACTGAAGAACAGCCTTGGCACACAAAGAAATGGGTATAAAATGACTGTGAGCAAGTTCTGGCTAGAAATAGGAGAGGGTTTCTAAGGCCTGGAGGGGTGTGCTGCAGGGTTGCTCTCCAGGAGAAGAGCTGCAGCCAAGACTGATTCATTTCAGTGTAGAATTTCTTGCATCTGTTATCTGTACTATGTAATTTCCTATAGCAGCAGGGATGAAATTCATGGTGCATGGTGCTTTTTTTAGTATTCCCTTTACACTAAGAGTACATGGGATGCTTCCTTTAGAGTATTATTTTAGTCTAAAATTTACTTTAATTTTAATTATTTTAAATATTGCCATTTGACAAAAGAGTCAGATCTGATATCTGGAAAAAAGATAATTTTAGCACATGTACATTTAGCTTCCAATTCTAATTATCGTGCTCCAAAACAAGTGTTAGACCTTTTCAAATAAGAGGTCATTCAAATATTTCAAAGAAGGACAAATGCTCATTTTGTGGTACCTCTTTTCCCTTAGTCTTCTTCTTACAGATATCTGAACTGCTTTGGTTACTTTTTTTCCTCAAAATTTTCAGATTTCTTGTGACATCTGACATCTGAAATATTTGCTTTAGGCATTGAAACCTGTTCAAGCCATAAAGAAATAAAAAAGTCTTGGAAGAGATGACATTAATCATATATGGTATTTCCAAATCCTTCATTTAATGCACTTATCTGTGGATATAGATATAACTGTTTGATGATATTTTTAAAGATATTCTGTATGTAAAAATACCAAGAATCCTTGAACAGTGTTCACATAAAGAGAAACACATTAATAACAGGAATGTTTCAGAATTGGAAAGTTTTTCAGGCAAAGCTCCTGAGAAGACTTTACAAAGGACTGAGAGTTCACTGGATGATAGATAGATTTTCTTTAGAAATAGCTATATTTAAATAATAAAACATACCCAGGATTTACTTTTTAAAGCACAAATGAACAAAATAAAAGTGTGTGTGTGTTGGTTTGCTCAGATTTTTTTTTCCAGATCAATATATTCATTGGTTATGTCTGGACTGTGGCCAGGAATTTGTAAAAATGCTGGCAAAATATGGTGTTGTACAAACTTCAAAGCTCATGTGAGACCTCATAAGCAAGCAGAACATGTGAGAAAACTGCCATTGATTTCCCAGTGGCTGAACTCTCAAAATGAACTGGAGAAAGTTAAATACAGAGAGCATTCTTTCTTTGAAGTGTACAAATAAAGCAACCTTCATCTGAAAACATGCAGTTCTTAAGCTCTATTATTCATTATCTTCCTATTCGAGAATTTATCTATAAAGCAGCAACAATAGCACCTGTCTCCTGGACAAGCCTAGCTATGGATACAGGAACATATGGGGCGGGTTAGCTGTCCAAAGGATGAAAAAGTAGGGCAAATGCAGCAGACTTCTGAATGTGTAATCTTTAAAGTTCAGATTCTGCATGGAAAGTCTTTAGTAAATGTCCTAGAAGTAGACAGTGCTTTAAGACTTGTAAAGAGCTGAACTGTCTGATCAGCCCTGTTGTTAAAATGAGCACTTTGACTTTGGAAATCCCAGAAATATTGCCTTACCCTCTGCTTAGATGTGGATACTCATTTGTGTGAACTGATTGCTCCCATGGTGCTGTGCTTACGTACCTGACTGGAGGATATGGTTTTTCATCACAAAAAGTTGTTACCACAGATAATATGGCTTTGTTCCATATGTATTTTAAAGAGAATGGCATTAGTCATGTTTTAATTTCAATGTTTGCTTTTTGCCTTGTAGATAAGGAATAGATTTTGGAGCACAGCCTCTCACAGACACACATGCCCAGCTTCTTAAGTGACCTCATTACTAAAAACAGTAATACAAAAATCAAGTTCTGAAGTGATATGTGAAGCCCATTTTGATGCTGAGCAGTAAGCAAAATATTTATATTATGCTTGCTCAATATAGAAAAAGAAATTGGTAAATTTATTTTATTCTTGTACGTCTTTAAACAATAATAACTTTAAAAGGTTGTTGTAATATATTTACTCCTTTTGTTTTATGCATTTTTATTAAATTATTTTTAGAATTATTAGAATTATATTGAAGTACATGAACTAATGTACAACATATAGGTGAACTGCTCAGTTTTTGTAAGTCCAACAAAGCATTAGGTTGCTTAGCTGGAGTGTGGGGGGTTCTGCTTAGATTTCAGAGATACCAAAGCATTTAAACAAAAGTTGTCCCCAAAGTCCTTTATAATTTTCTGTGTATTTGTGCTCTTAACTAGTGAAACCAGATGAAGAATGAAATTACTTAATTAGATAAATAAATACAAAACCATCTCATTATATTTCATTCAATCTGCATAAGAAAAACCACAACTTTTCTTATCTTGACTGTAATTAGGATTTTAATTAATTGTAACACGTAAGTTGTCTGGGAAATTATCAGAGGTCTTGCCTTTGCTCTGATTCTGGTTCAAATGTTTTAATGGTTGCACCTTTTCTACAGGTGGAATAGATGTTTTACCAACGCAGCTGGTGTGACAGTGGTGGGATGATTTTGTAGCATGAGGTGAGTGGCAGCTGAGAAGGTTTGGTTCAAATCCTGATTGATAGCTTTCCTGTGTGACTCTGAATAAATCATTTAATGGATTTTATGGTCCCCCCACATGTGCTATAAGTCAGAAATACCTCTCATCGTACTGTGTATGTCCATGACACCTACTAAGAATATGTATTCCTATTCAGGAAGGGAATAAAAGGCATCCTCATGTCTGGGGCCTCCAAATGAAATCCCAAAGCATGAGATTAAAGGAAGAACTCTCATAAATTCAGGTGAGCAATCATTACACAGACAAACACTCTTCTGAAAATAATGGGCATGTATAGATTCACTTAATTTTATAGCTCAGTTATTTATACTTAAGCAGCCTAGGTAAGTAAGGATTTTTCATATAGATAACCATCTGCCTCCCAGTCCCTCAGTTACACCCTTACCATAATAATGATATAAAGACAACCCTTCCAGGACATGTGAATGCCTCCTGTCAAATGAATCTTAAACACCACAGTGATGCCCCTTATCTGGAAACGAAAACTAATAATAAATAGCAGCGAGTATTTCAAGAATGTATGTTCCACATTACATCTTTATTTAAAGGAAACTTTAGGAGAAAGTTTTACCTGCAGTAAAACATGGAAAAGCACCCAGACTAGATTTAGCCTTACTTGTGCCAGAAATAACAATTTAAAAATTAATTAGGAAACGCATTCAGCCTTATTCACTAGAAACAAAACAATTCCTAAGCATGATTAGAAGATCAGTTGCTAACTTTTAGTAGAAATAACTCAAAGCAGCTATTTTATGAAAAGTTAATCAATTCCAAACTTTCATATGTGGTCTATCAAAGTATAAGCATGACCATCTTTATTCCAAAATGAAGTTTCTATTTCTCATTATTGTATCTGACAAGTTTTGGAAACACATCTCGTGCATTCTCTCACATTTAATGTAAAACAATGACTACCCTATTTCTCTGTCAGATTAATTTTTTCATTCCTAATCGCTCATGCACTTATGGGCTCTTCTGACAGCTATTTTTTTCACCAGAGTCTCTCTCTCCTCTGACTGCTGACATTTATTAATCAATTGATCAATAAGTCATTTGAACCCCCCTTGGGAATGTTGAAATAGCCGTTGTCCCTCTCAGATTGCTGAACTAAATGATTGTGTTGTTGTTGTGTTGTAGTGGGGAGTGTTATGGAGCTGTCCTTACAATCGGGGTATGAAACCTAAAGCACACTGGAGAGCTATCAGCTGCTTTCCTACTGATGCAGAAAAGGTGATTTGTTCTAAAAACTGCTCCTTCTTGCAAATAAATACATCTGTATGAGCTTAATTTATGCAAGAGCTCAAGAGACCTCCGAGGGTGTGAAACTCACATGTGGAGATGTAGGCACATGAAAATATGCTTTTAAGACAGGCCCCAGAATGAAGTTAAGTATCTATTCTATTTCTTCTGGTCCAACCTTTATGTTGTAAAAACCCACAAAAGAGTTGCTCAAGGAAAAACAGGCGGGACTGTTTTATACTTTGAAGTTTGGGTACAAGTTGCTATTGTGTATAAATTTATTTAGCTCTACTGCAGTTCTCGCTCATCCTGCAATTAATAATTTTGCCCTTATACTTTCTGAAATACAATGCATATTCATTTTCCATTTAAGTAAAATTTCTACTTCCCATATAGAGAAAACATAGTTGCTATTTTTCTACAAGAAGTGGTGGATGAGAGATAAGTTTGTACTGTAAAGATCACACAGAGCCAAGGATATGTTTGTGGTAGAAGCTCCAACAGGGACACAGAAACTTTGGGGATTCAAGATTAGAAATGAAATTCAGGCATTATTTGGAATGGTGCTGTGCTACTCTTTTGCTTTGAAATGTGGTGAAATTAAATTTTTTGCTTTTTGCTCCTAAGAACAAACTGTTAGATCTCCAAGCAGGCACAGAACAGGAGAACAGCTCTGTCTGGTTTGCTTCAGAAGCCTGGTGTGGATTATGTATGAATGGAGAAGAGGCACATTTGAGAGTCTCTGTTTTGTTCCTGGGGCACTTCAGAAATTCATGATATTGTGGCATTGTGCCACCAAGTGCCATTACTGACTTTGGCAGTATCATAAAGAGCAGAACATGCTGAATATGGCAGTGTCTGGAATATCAACAGATTCAGAGAAGACTGATCTTGCACTCAGTGACAGCTTCCTGCTGCTTTTAAAGGAATAGAGATGGAACAGCAGGAAATTTAAAGAAACATTTTCCCGTCAACCTACAGATGAAACTGGACCATGGATAGAAGCTGCTCAGGTGGATTAGAGGACTAGCAAGTGTGAATAGACGCTTGCCCTTGGGTAGCTGATCCCCAGTTAAGTCTCTCCCATCTGTAAATAACAAGTGATTGAGGAACTGTGTCCTGGGACAGTACAACAGCAACTCCAAAATGAGGGGAAATGGGCACTGAAAAAAGTAAGAGGAAGAAACCAGCAGTAGACACTCCTTAATGAGATTTCTCTGGAGTCTCCAAGTAGCCAATCTGACCCAGGTAACACCACAAAAAATTTAACACCGTATACTCCCTCTGAGTGGCAGAGGTCTCTAGAAGCTGAGATACTAAATATTGGGAGAAATTTCTGCTCTCCCCGTTAGTAAGATCTTAGACAGAAAGGTTGTATACCAGGAACAATAAACAATAGCATTTTCAACCAAAAGGGTAAAAAAAAATGAGGAAAAGAAGGCTGAAGGTTTCTTAACATCCAGGGGACTTGGCTTTGAATTCTCCCTCCTGGAACAGTGCAACTACAGCATTGGTATTTCAGTCAAATGTAAAATCCACCTCTGCTGCTTGGTTTCCATCTGACTAAAAAAGAAAGAAAAAGGGTGGGCAGGGTTTATCTTAGTCATGCAAAAGCTTCAATTTTTGTTGTTATGTCTGTATGCTTTAAAGATAAAGTATGTGCAGGTGTGTGAGGGATGAAACTCAGACTCTTGCTTTGCTTCCACTAATTTCTATGTGCTAATTAAGAGTATTCTGCATTTCAACAAAGCACAGGCAGCTGAGATGTGTGGCAATGACCTCAGGAGAAGCTCAGCCTGAAGAAAAATATTTCTGGACTTGCAGAGCCTCTATTTAGACACATCTTGTAAAAAAGCCCCACAAATGAACCCTTAAAAATTCAGACTGCAAGGACATCTAGTGATCCTTCAGTTATGATAAGTAGTACTTCTATTTGCAAAAATTAATCTTGGCCAGAAGGACAGATAATAAAAATCATCAGGAAGCAATGTCTGGACCTCTTGCAGAAATCACATTTGTGTCCTCTGCTGACCTTTGCAAATACATGTGTGCAAATTGACTGTATGTATTCTTTAAAATCAATAGTACTAACTGATAATACAGAAATGTGAGACTAATGGATGAAGAATTAAAATGCCAAACCAAAGGGTTAAAATTCATATTAATATGGACAGCTAAGGCCAAGTCTTACTGCAGAACTGGGGGCAGCAGGTCACTTTGACAGCTTGTCCATACTTAATGGAAGTTTATTGACCCAACTGTGTGGAACCACAGTGAATATTGCATATCACTTTGTCACACGGAAAAGCCACATTTATGGATTTCTGTGTCATCAGCAGGAGTGAAAAATCTTTTTTGAATCCCTTCTTTTTCATTTTTTCAGATCAACATGATCTCTTCATAAATTTCTACTGCAAGCACATCAGTTTATTTTCTAGTCTTAGACATCTGGAGTTTTTCTCATTTTAAAGAGGCCAAGATCATGAGGCCCTGTCTGCAGGAATAAAATCAGCAAGGAGTTGAGTCAGTGCAATACAAAATGTAGCTCCAAGCACTGTCCAGGTAAACTTTCCATTGTCCTATTTCACACTGCCAGTATATTCTTTGGCTGCATTTAGTGCTTGTGCACACAGTAGTTTATAATTTTTTGGGCATTAGCACCCTTGTGCTTGGTGATACACTAAACACTGATGGTGGTTCATCTCTGCTGGTGAATTTTCACTGTAAATTGCCAACAGGAACAGGTGGCATACAGTGGTTTTATATAAATATCACAATCAGCTTCTGTAGTTATTACATGGTGTCTGTAATTTCATATATTGCATGAATGTAGCATAAGAAAAAAATCCTTTGGTATCAATAGTTATGAAAAACCAGACAGGAATGCTTTGACTCTCTGTACAATTTGGATGAAGATTAGTCTGTTCTACATATTACTACAGTATCAGTCTGAAGTATACGAACTTATATTTTAACTCTACCAACTTATCTCCTGATTCACTGAAAATAGTTGAAAATCTGTAATTTCTGATGTGATTTTCTTTCAACATTTTCAGCTATTAGACCAACCAAACTAAGAAAATTTCAATAACTGTAAGGTCTCATTAAATATCAAGAGAATGAGTGAAGATACTCAAATGTTACATTTAAGTTTTACAGTCCAAATTATTTTGAAATATCTATTTTGAGTAACTTATTCATTTTTGCTATATTATAATTCCAAAAGACAATGAAATGCTTCCATTTTTCCCTGTTCAAAATAGGATTGCATTCCTGAAAATAATATCAAATGAAAACACTTTTTGGTAAAGAACTCTTCCACTGAACATTTTTGCCTCTCTTTATTTGCAAGTATTTATCAAATGTTCTAAATTCCCACGTTTGGCTGGCAAAGGCTACACATGTGTGGGGGTGCATGGAACAGAAGCAGTTTTTAATTTAGGGGAATTAGCCTCAGTAGGACAAGGCTCTGCTCACTTCGACAGCTGCAAATACTGGCACACACTGAGGTAAACATGTTTAAATTACATAATTTCCAGACCACTGATTTTTTTGCAACTAACTCCAGGGCAGTTCCCTTGAAAGAAAAACTCAAGGACAGATTTGTGATGCAACATTATTGTATCCATTAAAAAATGCCAGAAACATTCTGCTCTGGCTCTGTATTAAACATATTGTCCTAATACGTGATTCATGCAAGTCTTCTGCTCCCTCCAACTGGACTGAACGGCAGCAGACACTAATAGCCTGGACTAACAATAGATGCATTTTCTTTGAGTTTCACATGTTTGTTTATGGCTTTTTTTGTCTACCAGAAATTATCTGATCTTTTCTGGGTGGTTTATTTCTCTTTCATTTTCTGGCCTAACACAGAATAAAACCATGAGTCAGTGCAGAACCCATTAATCTGCTGTATTAACAAGCTCACAGAGTGGCAAAGAAGTTAAAGATTTTTATCGACTTAAACATAACATCAAATCCTGACATTTCCATGTTTTAAAAGCTGTGTTGATTACACACGTGCTCTCCTAGGCTTCTTCCCAACTGTCTCCTCAAAATGGGTGAAGCAGCTGATGAACAAAGGAGGATTATCTCAGGGCCAGCTCCCAGCAGTCTCAGCTTTCTTGGAAGGTGTCTTCCTTTTGGGTAGTCCTACAGAAACAAGTCATGTTGATTGAAGAGGAAGCAATATCCTAATTGAGTGAAGGTGTTGGGCTGGTGAGGTATTTGCAAGGAATGCTTCTCAGCTAATTGTTTAGAATAGTCAATGCAGAAGAAATGTTGGTGGTCGGTGAGGTGGAAAATAGGATAGGAAAGGACAAAAGGATTTTTAAATTCAAAATTTAGGCAGTACAGAAAGACACATTCTCAGGTTGATAGTTGGCATTATTATTTCCATTGTACCATATGTTTCTTAGAAAAAAAAAAGAAATCTAGCATAGAAGCCTCTTCCAACACCACTGTGACCCCTAACCCAGAAGGTATTCATAGATGAAATGGGAATTGTGGATAAATTTGTCTTTGATTACTTGTGATATCTTGAAGTTTAAGTGATAGCTCTGCATGTAAAAGACATACATTGATGTGGAAATGTCAGAATAAAGGGACGAGAAACACATTAGGTTTTCCTAGGTGGTTAAATTTACCTCCTAGTTCAACCCAAAGAATTTTGGGGTTTACTTCACCTGGAGAATTTTCAGACTATGGCATGGTAGTTTTACTCTCCTTCCACTATATCAGTTTGTCATGGAATACCACGTACTCTCTCTCTCTTGTAAATGCATGAATCAGTTGCAATCTCCTGATGGCAAAGAGGAGTAACTCAAAGGCTGGTGTTGGTGCTAGGCGTACCACTGAGCATCCAGAAATGAGAAGGGATGTGGACCTCTCCTCCAGTGCTTGGTCACTGAACAGTCTTCTCAGGAAAGAGACACTTTTGGAGGCAGGAATATTTTTGGGGCAAGAACAAGAATCCAGGACTCTGCTTGTCTTCCATAACTTTATGTGGGGTGAGTGGAGTCAGCATTAGCTCAAGCTGATATAAGGTTAAGAGGTTTTATAAAGCAATTAATTCTCTAATATGTAGAGAGGGCATTAGTTTGTGACTCACCAGTGCTTCTTTTAGTGCTTGGCTGCAGCAGAAACACCCATGAGATGACAAAAAAGAATTGAAAGATTTGCACCTCTTGCCCTCTAAGAAATTCTGCTAATCTGCCAGGAGATCATATTTGCTTAAGAAGGTTAGTACCATAATGAATTTTCACTGAGTGATGCAACATTATGGGTCTCGTTTAAGCAAAGAACCTTTACTCTCACACTTCTGGTGTTTCACCAAATATTATTTTATTTAAAGAAAGATTTAGCAAAAAAATCATGATGCACTTCTCAGGGACACAGAAGAAATGGGGAATAATGGAAAAATGTTAGAGTCCTGAATGAAATGAAACACTAATTCCAGTACTTGTTTTTTTTCTATCATCTCTGTTACTGCTGAAGATGAAAACACCAATGGCGATAGTTAGACAAAAGCTGCCCTTGTGGAGGCTTATGTTGTCTAATGTTTTTTGCCAAGAGGACATTTCCAGGCCCATTTTCAGATTGTAGAGCCTGTCAAAACAGTCTGAATAATTCCCCAAAGTCTCATCATTTCCCTGTAAGTGTCATGACAGCTTTGATAGATGCCTTCATTTCCATATAATAGTCAAAAAGGCAAGAACACTTTTTATTTCTTCTCAATAAGAATAAGATTTTCAAAAGTCTTTGGTGTTCTGAAACTGCTCCAATTAAATTCAATATGTTTTCTGACTGGCTTAAAAGGGAGAAAGAAGTTTGGGCCATGTAGAGCACTTCAGAAAATCCTACACTTCTTTTTCATGTATTATTCAATCCCTTTATGTGCTTATGCAAGCTCAAAGGGTGCAATGCAAAATGTTCATATCCGCACCCTTGTCAAAGAGCACTTAACAGCTAACAACCCTCTGCCAAAAAAATCTGGACTGTGGCTTAATTTAAGAACCATTCAATTTTGTCATATTTCCTTATGGTAATTTTTAACAAAAGTGAATCACTACCGACAAACACCCCTTTAACAATGGTATATTAATTGAATTAAGATGGAGAATAAAGGAGACATTACAGGCAGTTAAGTGTGAGAAAGCATGTTCTACACTGAATAATTAATTTTCATTCCAAGATAAAAATGTTGCCCATTGATTTACAACGCCTTCTGGCTATAAAGCCTTTTGGTGGAAACCTGATTCTTAATTATTGTCACAGGAATGCTAAGCTTGTCAAAAAGCTATTTCCATCATGATGATCAGCCTTAACTGCTCGGAGCAATTTTTGTGCCATACTTAACAGCTGCTTCATCATTTGTTATCTTTTCAATTAAGCACTCTATTCCTGCATGGCTCATAGTCTCCAAAGAAAGAAACTCACATGCAAACACACATGTGTTTACACACAAGTACATGCTTTCCCCAGCACAAACCCTCAACAACAGCCTGTCTCTGCTTTTCTTTATTAAGCAAAGAGTTCAAACATTTCTCTGAAATGCTAGTGGGATATTTGGACTGTGGAATGTACAAATACTCTCAAAATAACACAGAAGGCTTCAAAGCATCACACCAGAATTTTCAGTTTACATAGCTGTAAAAAAATATAGCTCCACTCTATTTTTTTGTCTGCTAAATTTACTCCTTTCAGTGACAGAACTGAAAATAGACTGATTACTCCATTAAAAAAAGTAAGCAGAAACATGCCTTTCCCTAAAAACACCACAGTCGTGCATTTATTACACTGAAACTAGATGTTAATAAATTAATGTCCCTTCCTTGATATAGATTTTCTATTCCTTGCGTAGCTATTTTATTTGGAAATTTTATAAAATTGAATGTTTTTAACCTGGATGGCTTTAGCAGAGAGTAAAGAGGAAGGTATGTCAGGTGCTTCTTCCTCCTACAAAATGAGAAGGGAAAGCAAATGAGGAAACTGGTCTTCCCCATCCAATGACCCTAATTGCCAGTATGACAGTATCTCCTGTAAGTATTTTAGTTCTGCACACGGAAATGCACACAAGAAAATTTGCTGGTTCATTGGTTTACGATGTAAATCAATTCAAACTTAATTTGAGATACTTCATTTAGGCTCCTTGTTTGAACCAGTGATCTGTGGCAAATCTTGTTTGTGCAAAAGCAGAAACAGAAGTTAATAGATATAGAGTGCCAAATTATGTTGCCAGACCAACCACTTGAACAAAGTTTTTACCTGCAGGTTTGACTAGTAAACAAGAATGTTTGTAGTAAGTTATCTTGACATGGTATGTAAATATTATTTGCTGTCAAGTGAAAACATGAATGTGCCTTTGTAAATTTGCTAAAGTATGAGTTGGGTGCATTTGTGAAATAACTGCCACCCAAGTGCAATTTGGAAGCTTTTCAGGGGATATTTATTTATTACCAGCAGAAAATGGCATTTTATGATAAGATAACATAAACAACTGTTCTTCATTAGAAACTTGATCTATCAATGAAGCACATGCTTGGCTCTATTGCTGGAACTATTCAGTTATGTGTTGGTTTAGGATTTAAATGGTTTTTTATGAAGGAATTTATATTGTACACATACCTTTTAAGGTTAAAATACAGTCATCAGGTTTATTTGGACAGGACAAGGGGGAATGGAACACGAAAACTCAAGTGCTTTTACATATATTATGCATCTGAAGCTCCTTCATTACTGTTACAATGATTATAGACTAACCATAAAAGCATTTGTATTATATTTTTAGGTTTTTAGAGCTCCACATGGAAAAATGATACTTTTGAGGTGGGTTAAAAACACAGAACTTCACCAAAATTTGAACTCTACTTCTATCCATGTAGGCACCCTTGTTAATCTTTATTTTAACATCATCAGCCTGTACACAGAAAGAAACACATTTTCTCCAGCTCTTCTGATGATTCACTGCACAGGGATACCAGCTGTGCCTAAAACTCTGAGTTTCTGCAATACAAATTCAAACCAGACATATCTAAAGAATTTTCCTTCAGCTTAGTTAACATCAATAATTAATCAGGAGCCACTCTGATTCTGGGACAAGCTAACCAGGTTGCTCTCCCAGATTCTGTCTGGGCATATTCTCTGTTCTGCCCTGCCCCTTGCTGCTCCTCAGACATGCTCTTCCACTTACTAAATAGAAGAGCTTTCCTCATTATTTAGGATAACTGACAAGGACTGTGTTCTTGGTACTCTGGTCAGAAGAAGCTTTTTCCAACGTGACTCCTTTTTCTATGATTTTATATTAATCTCCAGCTCTGAAACTCATTGCTATGCTCACCTGTAGTCCTGACCTCAAATTTCAATCAGTTTTTGATTCTTTCAGGATTGGTTCCAAAATGCACCTTTCTTTAAAGAGTTTTGTGTTATTATCCTGAAAAGGATTGAAAGTTGCATGCAAATTATTTAGAGAAATGGGACATGGGGATAAAAACATTCTTATTGATTTTTTCAAAGATGAGTCTATTCACACTGGGGCCACAGAGGGCTCAGTCATATAAAGTATTTTTATGTGTGACATGGGCTGCTGTAAGCAATTAAAAAAAAAAAAAAGGAAAAGAAAAGGTTTTGTTTAGAGGGCTCATCTGACTTAAAGTGTTTCTGTCATCCTTTAAAATGCTGAACCTGAGGCTCATGTGCTGAGTCCAGCTGAGGGTCTGGCCCATCTTTTGGCATCTGTGGGATCTGTAGGGAGGGCAATGAGTGAGAATCTCCAGCCCTTGAGTGCCTCTGGTCAGACTCTGCTGTCAGCTACCCCACATGTAACATACTGAAATACACGGATTTACTTGCTAGCCCCAGAGAAGGACAGAGGCATTCAAGTGTTACTGCACACAGGCAAAATGCACAGCCCACACCCTTAGATATGTGTGTAACCACATGAATGTATTCTCTGCTTTTCTCCACAATGCACAGAAAAGTATTTTTCACTTAATATGAAAGTAAAGTATAAAATAAAATTCTGGAATACAAATAATTTCTACCCATTTACGTATTAAGAAACAGCTCAAAATAAATTCTTTCTTCAACAATGTCTCCCTCTATATTATTTCACAATCTCTGAAAAATGAGATTAAGAGGACAAAAAAGTATTAAAAATCAAGGAATTCAAACATGAAGTCCTGCAGTGCCAGAACAACAGATGTGCTAAAATAATCTATATCAGTATTTGTGTCTATATCTATATCTGTGGAATGATCATGTAAAGTGATTTACCTTGTCTTGAGATACTTGGGATGGAAATATGGATAAAAGATATTGCCTGGTACATTCCTTTCTGTCAACATATATGCACATATGCACTTGGGGCCATTTGTATAGGCAGAGATAAAGAGTGTGATCTCTCTTTACTAGGATTCACAATAAGATACAAAAAAAAAGAAGGATGGGGCTCTTTAGAAGATCTGTCTCAGATTCATCCCAAATAGGAAAAAGGTAGCAAGAAAAGATTTCAACTGTGTAGATGCCTGCCAGGAGAATAATGTGTTAGGATACACTGAACACCTGCCAGGTTCTTGGAAAGCATTTTGTCAATATTTTGATAAGGCGACTAGAGATATGTGAAGAACAGAGAAAAGGCTAATGAGAAGGGGGAAACTTTGAAATGATAAAGACACCAAGTTGTAGTAAGGGAACATGACAGCAAAAAACAGAAAAGTTTTTCAGGCGGGAAATGTCAGTGTCACAGAAAATTGGAGGACTGGCTTAAAGGAAAAATTAATCAAAATCTGAAAAACGTTTTTGAGAAGACAAATGCAAATCATCTCCTAGTAGAGGAAAAGCACTGAATTTAGTAAGAGCATGACTGCGTTAACATGCTGCTTATGAGATAAAAGGTGTAGGCATTTTGGAGAGATGTCCTTAAGGAAAACATCTCAGCTGTGGAGGGAGTAAGAAAACTGAAACAATTTCTGAGAATTTTAAAGATAGAATACAGTGTTATTTGTCTAGACTCTAATCCTGGAAAATAAATAATTGAAATGAAATCTTAGATTATATAATAGGAAAATTTTTGGCTGAAGGTTATGGCTTTTCCTCATAGAGCTTCTTCTCTTGACTGACCCAAGCTGACATTGCCCTTGACATCAAAGACTATTACATACTGCATCACTTTCAGATCTGTCCCCAGGCCACCTTCTTTATCTGGTTTCCTCTAATACAAATGCAGAACCACTTAGTTCTTCCCCAGAATCTGTTCCTTTTCTGCTTAAAGCAGAAAAGTCCCAGCTGGAAAGGTATTTTATAAATCTAGCTAACCCTGTCAACAGCCTTCCTGCTGTGTCACCTCCATGAAGGCAGCCTGGGTTGGAAAGGGAAATTACCATGGAAAAACACAAGACTGAGACCTGCAGCACCCAAGCAGAGTTTGGTCACTGGGTGGCATGACCAGACACCACCACCTAGTCATTCCTTTCTTTCTGCTGGAAATGCGAGGCAGCATTTTTCTAAAGTTTACCAAACTGAGCATTAAAGTGTGCATGCTTTTTCCTTGAGGACAGAATGAGGGGGCAGCTGAAGCACTCATAAAAGGCTTGGTTCACTGTCTAATATGCTCCTGGAAGGTGCTTGTGTACTGCAGCAAAAAAGAAAGCAGAATTGTTGTCAGAGCTCAGTTTGTCTCTTTTTTTTTTTTTTTTTTTCCCTCAGAATCTGTTGTCTCTCCTATTCTGTTCTAATTTTTAAGATCCTCATGCAGCTGAGCTGTTTCTTTAGAGAGCCTTTGCTTGATGTAATGTAACCTGAGAGCTCAGCCACCATGTTCAGCAGGAAGGAATTTTTTGCAGCAAAGGTGCCAAGCCATTGCTTCTTTTGGATTTCTCTCTTTTCTTTATTTAATTGCAGGGTGAAGGACCATAGTTGCAGAAATGGATGTAAAAGGCTCCCCATTGTACGTGGCTTGATTATGTGTCTTTCTTTGCACTAGAGAGTTAGTCATCTGCTAATACAAAGGGTGATTTTGTCTCAGTAAAAAGAATGTAATTTCTGGGGTCTCAACTCAATTTACTGCTGTCTTTTGGCTCCCATCCAGGGAAGCATTAAGGGATATGCTTAATTGTAATCATGTGAACAAATGAGGAGTCCTATTGATTTGCTTATGGTTCGGGTTGTGCCTAAGAGCTGTGTTTGGACAGTGCTTCAGTTCTACTTTTAAAAGGAACTGCTTCTCCTTTCTGCCAGGTATTAGACACCACAGAGAAAATCCTCAGAACAAAGCAAACATTTGTTGGCCAGGACAGCCCTGGAGAGAGTTGATGGGTGCTGAATTGGTCTGGCAGGAAGAACTACAGAGACAGAAAGGAGAAAATGATGAAAAAATGCAGTGAAGAGCAACAGGAACTTAGGGAGGTCAGTGAGAAGGGAGATGGAGTCACGGACAGCCACCTATTGCCTGACTGCACAAATACTCCTTCAGGTCTCATTGTAGGGGAATTACATACCAGTGATCATGTATGGCCTGGAAGCTCCTATGAACAAGAGCAATAGAAAGGCACTGGCATCCTTTGGGAAATGATCACCTATTTTTAATGCTCACCTTATCTGTGAGCTGCCACGAGGCTGCCACAAGTACCAGATGTTGGAAGAATTACTTGTTTTCATTATTACATTAAAAAAACCCTGATAATTTGGGAAAGTTAGGATAAAAGGCCTACAAGAAGTATGATTTCCCAATCTGAAGATATTTGAACATATTTGAACATATTTTGAGGTCCTAAAGGGGTTCTCCTATACCAGAAGGAGGCAAACCAAGCCTCTAAACAGACAGTGATGTACCATCCATACCATAAGGGCCCATGGAGTTCTGCTCAGCTGCAAGGGGTACCAGCCATTTTGAGAGGTTAATCCAGAGCATCTGACCAACAGTGAATACCCATAACTACTGTGTTCTAATTTGATGGTCCCTCACAAAACTGAATGAGCTACTGGTTGGGTATACAAGGTTATTATGAACTACACAGAATAAACTATTTTGCTTGATTTCATTGAACCTTTAGATAAGTGAAACTATGTGTAAAGCTGATAATCAAGATGCTAGGCATGTTAAAATGGAATAAATAGAGAATTAGAACCAAAGCAAGTAGTTTCCATATGCAAACTTCACAGGAGATTTTCTCTCCATATCTCACTTTCGCTTCATTTTACAACTCAAACCCAGTTACTCCAACTTTTGAAAAGACAGTGGTATCTTGCAATCTTCCAAGGCTTTTCCCCTGCTCCAAAACAAATTATGTGGGGATCACTACTGGGTATTTAACAGCATTTAGTAGCATTCAACACTAGTCCCAGGGAAAACAGTGAAAATGCTGATGTAAAATTTGATCAGTTAACGAAAAAAGGAAAGGAGCATATTCAAACTTAGTCTACACTTTTGTGGAAATAGCTCCTGCGAGACATACCATTTTATATATCTCCATTTATATACGTGGGATAAACATCTGCTAAAAGGTGTACAATTTAATTTTTAAAAGTATTTGCCTGACTGATTAAAGACCAATACTCTACAGAAATTATGAAGTATGAACTAAGTATTCTGTGAAATAACACGTAATTAAAAAAAAAAAAAAAGTCAGTTGAAAAGGAGAAACAAGATGACCAAGTCTCTAAAGTTGGAAGAAACTTTGACTTGGTCAAAGTTGGACATTTTTTCAGGGTAAATATGGATATAGAATGATTGTTGAAAAGTTCTGTGGTTCATGAAAGGATTGACAAAATGGAAAATAAACTAATTAGGGCAGAGAAATGTAGCCTGGTGATTTTCCCTGCACTATTTGGCAAAACGTTTCATACAAAAAACCTTCAAATAAAGTGAACAGAGCTGGAATGCAAAAGACAGAACAAAAGATTGTATCCTAGAAAGGCACAACTATTGAGATTAGAAGGAAAAGTTAGTCTGAATCAAGAGGCAAGATCCAAAAATTGTGAGTTGTTTGATTACAGTGTGACTAGTTCTAGTGAAATACCACATCTTGTTCCAGGACCTTCACTTTAAAGAAGATACTGAAAATTTGGACATAATTGTTTTTTAAAAAATGAACAAAAATTTATTCTAGAGATGATAAGATTATGTTACAATGAAAAGCTTACAAGTTATTGCCAAAATTAAAATTTAGGAGTGAACTGTCTGCAATTTCCAAGAAAAGATATGAATTGATGTTGTTTGTTAAGAGATTTTCTTACTTGGTAACAAAATCAGAAGTAGAGAAATCTGAAGAAATAAGGAATTCTTTTTAACACCAAAGGAAATGAAATCATGTTGTAAACTGATCATGGAAATTAATGACTGACAAAAAGATGGACTCCACAGTTCTGGGTGTTCAAGTGGAGATTTATCTGAAAATACTCTGTTCTTCATTCAAATACAAATAATTGGGTAACTAATTGCAAATTAGTAACTAAATGCAAACAATTGCAGTAAATCAAGTGCTTTATTGGTCACACATGGTCCAAAATATGTCCTTTTATTGACTTTGACCTCTGCTCTCAGTCCTAGTGCAATGATGCTGTTTTACTTGAACATGACCATAGACATGCACTTAAATTAAAAAAAATTATGCCTTTAGAAGGTAACTTAGAAAAATACTATTTTCCATTTTTGGTGGAATTGAAACCACTTTGGGAACATTTGTGAAATATCCTATTTCAGTGTCTATTCTTACCATCAGCTTTCCAACTCTTCTGTTAGTTGATAATGTTATTAATATTTATTCTCTTTTATTTATAGTTGGGCACTTTAGGCTTTGCACACAGATTCTTTTGGGTAATATTGCTTTAAGAAGAAATACTTTCTCTAGCAGTGACTTCCTTTCAACAGTGTAATCTCTTAAGAGAAGACAGACCCCTTTTAGATTAGAGCATCTGATTTGCAGGGTGAAGCTCCTGTTGTCTGTAGAAGATACTGAAAGTAATCAGTACTTCTGTAACTGGCCTGGAGATACAGCTAATACAATAATTTGCCTTTCTTTGGGCTTTTAAATGATATCTTAATGCTAGCACAGGCACCACAAACACAACCTCTGGGCTTGTGAATGCTAGCAGATTTTTAAAAACCAGATACTTTTCTTTCTGAAGAGCTATCAAAGTCTGTTTGCCCAGCTGAAGGTTTTGCTTCTTTTATCAGAAGGATAAATCTTGTGTCAGTGTAATGGACTGTGTCAAATATGGTCTGGCACACACTAAGTAAGGAATAATACTCCCCAGGGTTTGCCTCCAGCACCTGAGAAATAGGATATATTGTAGGAAGCATACCCTGAAGTACAGGATTTTAATCACAGACAAAAAATAATTTTTCTGGATAAAAATGAAGGTGAATGAAATGGCTCAGTGTTTTTAAAATCCTGCTTTGGGATAAATGAAAACATTTTTCACTCTTTTCATGACAGTGGTGTATTCGGTTAAAACTCAGCTTAACTTCACTTAAATCAATAAGACTACTGGTTTGCATCAATGATAACCTTGATTGTCTTTTTCTTTGGTTGAATTTGTTTTCACATAGGAAAGGAGACAAACTGGCGAACAGAAACTGGGTTAAGAGGCTCATTAGACATGTGAACAGGTTATCCAGAGAAGAAGCTGTGGATAATGCAAGCCTGGAAGTCTTCAAGGTCAGTTTGGTGGGGCTATGAGTAACCTGGTCTAGTGGAAGGTGTCCCTGCCCATGGCATGGGGGTTGGAACTAGATTATCTTTAAGGCTCCTTCCAACCCCCAAAATTCTAGGATTCTATGAAAAGGGTATTTATCAACAGAAGTACTCACTTAGTATTTTTCATTTCTATGCGGTTTACCATTTTAAATCAAAATAAAAAAGTGCAATTCAACAGTTAGGGGCTGGGAATATATATTTACGGTATAAAGCTTTAACTGTACTTTAAGACTTAGATGGACACTGAAGGGTCATGAGATTTGGCCACTTACTCATCTGGGCTTCACTACAAATCTTCACTGCAGAAAAGAAGTCTTAAATAATTTTATGCTTAATTAGGAAACCATAAGATGGTTAAAATCACAACTCATCTCCACCTGCAGAATACAGGTGAAGGAATACCAGTTTAAAGTTTCAACAGTGTATGTTGCTAAACAATCTTTTTTCTGATACCTTCAACTACAGGTTTTGATTGTAACCTTCCTCATAGAATATAAACATCCTTTATTTCCTATTATGTCTAGAAATGAAAAAAGCCTTCTCTTCTCGTATAAATTCCTGTTTCATAGCTTGTATCCATTTAAATTAAATCAGCCAATATCTACTGTATTTTGATTGGTGTTAGTTTACATGGGGGGGTTTAGCTGGTTACAGCTGTTAGTACCAGTGAGCATCATGCTGCATGTACTTTCCTTGGAGATGCCTTTGAGGAGGCTGGGAATTGCAGGTTTGGGCATGAAGTAGGATTTTCTCTCAGAGGTACTGGTTTGTTTGCTGTAAAACCTTTTAAACTGCTAAATAACAAGTGCCCACAGCCACTGAGCCACAAGCAGCCCCAATTTTCTACCTGTTGATATGGTCATACCTGCTCCTATGAACTTGAAGCTCTCCACAGCTGGTGGCCATGGTCCTCACTGAGAGAGTGTAGGTATAGTGTCCATGTGGAGAAAAGTTGTTTCCTCTGTGTGCAGCAGAAAAGGATGTGGCCACCCAGGAGTGCCACAAAAGCATTCAGGATTCCAGTTCTCAGGCTGTAGGGAGTGCCAGAGCCTGGTGCTGCTCTCAGGTGGCATCAGGGAGAACAGCTCTGTGGGGTGTGATCAGGTCAGTGACCTGCTCAGCCCAGTGGTGGAGTGGGAGATGAAGGAGAAAGGCTAAGAAGTATTAGGGACTCTCACCAGCAGGACCTTAGAAATGGAGGGGAGTGGAAAGGGGTTCTGTTTGGGGTGGCAGGAGAATCCACTCCCAACCCACCCCACCTCTCCAGGTGGCCTTATACAGTAGGCATGAGGCCCTGAAATCCAAGTCCAAAGGAAATGAGGATAAGGGAAACAAGAATGTGGATGGAGGTTCTTTTGGGATGGGAGTGTTGACTAGGCCAGGGCAGCCTATCCACTGCATCATGACTTCCTCCACTAAATAAAATATCCATATTAGGTGCATAGCCAGCACAGGAAGAGTCAGTATTTGAGATAATAAGGCTCTTTCCATCTAAGTTTTTCCTTGGATGGTGTTATAGACTTTCCACGCCAATTTAAAAAAATACTCCCCCAAATGACATCATAAAGAATTCAAAATGAGCTGTATGTATCATTTGCATTCAGGAAAATTGCCTACAGCTTTCTCTCTCTTTGAGCAGCACACTGACATGATCCAAAAGGAGTGTCTTAATTATGGTAATTACAGGATTTAAAATTCATTAAATAAAATATTGAGGCTATTCAAACTCAGATTTTTGAAGGATTATAGTGTTTGACAACACTATGAAAGGTTTAAGTGCGTAGTTTAACTGCCAGAATTGGTTTGTGTTTAGCCCTTATTACTCAGCACGAAAAACATGTTTTGAGTGGAATCTCCAGCCCACTTTCAACTGTCAGTCTAAATATGTCTATTCACAAGCTGAGAAATTAGCACAGTGCATGATGCTCTGGTGACACTCATCAAGCAAGAATAACTCATCGTTTCACTCCATCTCACATCTAAGTTGTAAATTTCTACACTTTGTCTAAAAAAAAAGAAAAGAAAAAAAATCCCCTGTTCTAAAAGGCTAAAAGGTTGGCAGGGGCTTAAAATGGCTAAAGTAAGTCTGAAGTAAAAGATAATTTCTGGCTTTCAGAGTCTGCCTTTATGGACATTGATTGTCTTATGGTAGAGTAGGGCTGGTAGGGGGCAGGTATGACTTTTCCTCTCCTATACCCTCATAGCCTCTAGCCAGTACAATGGCATTGTATTTGCACAGTTTCTGGTGTTAGGCAAAACTGGGGAAAAGACAGAAAAACAAAAATCCCTCTGTGGTGAAGTATTTTCCCAGAACTGTCTCTTGTTCATGGAGGAAAAATTCCTCTGAGGTGGGTCATATGCTCCCAGAGGGTCAGCCCAGTACTGAGGATTGGTTCATTCTTAATGCTACAGGTGTCCATGTCAATGCTCTGCTTTCCTGACTCTCCTGTACAGCAAAGCAGCTCTGGTCGTGCCTTGTACCAATTACATGATTCTGCCTTTAATGTTTCAGCATCTTCCCTCCACTCAGTGCTGCTCTTTCTTGCCTTGGCTCTGACTCACTGTAAAATAGCCACGGTCACCTTGCAAAGGGAAAGTGTGACTCTGTTGGCACTAATATTCCATGCCCAAGGAACCTCTCAATTATTCCTGCTGCTTTGTGCCACATTTCAATGAAGTACGCTCACGTACATCCGAAAACCAGTGACAAAGTCCACTGATGTAAATGAAACCACACTGGTACAAAACCAGTGCATGTAAGACCAGGATCAGGATCCTAACTGCCAAAAATAGAATATTAGAATTACATTTATAATAATATCTTTATGGTGTAGGAGATTCAATTTGTATGCAGTACTCATCTGTTACAATGATAGCCCCATAGGGACTGAAGCTAGGTTATGGTTGTTAAATTTTAGATCAGCCTGTCTTTCCCAAGCAGAGCTCAAGAAGAAAATTTTGAGTAACTACCTTCAGGTTACTTTGCAACAAAGCTAAGACAGCTCAGATTCAGAAGCATGTCTGAAAATGTCTTGTGTCCATCCATCAAAATGTCTTAATTTAAGGCTTGAATCTTACAGTCTTGGTCCTGGCCCTCCAGGAGCTCTAGATCTGAGCTCAGGACTAGAGGCTTTTGTATGATGCATGGCTATAAAAAGTATCAGGTTTGAAATCTGCAGCAACACCTCTGCTGATGACAGTGTCCCCATGAAAGCCACTCCTGGGAACCAAACATTTGCAAGCAGTGTATGGCACCAGTTGCATGGGCGTGGCACGGCTGTGTACACACAAACTGAGCATGCACAGAAAATGCAAGTTTTCACAAGAACAGCGTGGCATGTTGACAGAGTCAAAGCAGGGCATTGGTGAGAAAATAAGGAAGAGAACGCATTCTTGAATATTTTTACAGATTTTTAGCTAAGTATACTCTCAAACTTACTTAACAAGAAATGATTTTTTCTAGAAAAATACAAGAGAATGATGAATTTCAATAGGGATATGCAGAAACAGTTCTTCAAAGTGAAAGCTCCTTTACCATTTTTTAGGTCCATGAGCTTTCCTTAAATCATCTGTCAGGAAAGAAATTGCTCATTGGGCTATTGTCTCAGCAATTTTACAAAGGTGAGTCCACATAGGAAAGAAAACAGAGGTTATGTCTATTGTGGTCTCTGCCTAGTGTTCCCATAGGTGACATGAGAGCATGAGCTCACATTTGGAGCTTTGTGTGGTTTGGTCCATCTGTGTCCATCCACTCTGTTGGTGGCATTTGGGTTCCCTTCCCTGCCCCTGAGTGTTGTTGTGTAGCAGACTTATTCCCACCCTGACGCAGGGGCTAGCCAGCATGAAGGTGATGTGAGGGATCAGGGAGTGTGACAGTGGTGTCAATTCAGCCTTGGAGATGTCTCAAGAACCAGCAGGCATGGAAGAACTGGGAAATAATTTTCTCCAACCAGGAGAGGGCAGAAACTTCATTGTACAGTAGTACAAAACCACATATGCACTTCCACAGGCAAAAGTCACCCCTGATTTCCTGAAACCGTTAATATTTACTGCATGTGTAAGAAATGGGGGACCCTTTTTCTGGTAATCCTCATGGTCAATGGAACACTTTCGTGAAAGACTGGAACTGGGGATTCTTTCTCTGCTCTTCATTTTCACATCCATTCCGTGCCAGGTACCTTTTATAATCCATCTGCTTCTCACCAGATCAGTAATTTTGTTTTCTTTTCTGGCAGACACGTCCTCAGAAGCCTTGCCAAAAATATCCTAAGTCCAAAGTTATTTTTAAAAGGTGCGAAAGTCAAGAGAAATCCAAGTGAATCCAAGGTAAGTAGTTTGTATTCCTTTCTACTTTCAAATTCTTTAAGAGCTAATAGTAGGGTAAAAATACTAAAAGCTAATGAGATTTCAGAGCAGACATTTTCCATTTGAAAAGAAATAGAGGAAAGAAACTTTGAAATTGCCTCATTTCAGGAAAGATCTGAAGACCAAGCTTCATTCCAAAATATCAAGGACAGTCTTTCACTGTACTGGCATCTCAAGGAGAATAGAGTGTATGAGCTTTTGTAACTGGTTTTAAAACACTCATTTTGGTTTAAAGTTGCCATGCTGAACTCAAACCCAGCTGAATTGCTGCTAATGGGTGAACTGACAGTCTCTTCAGTTTGCAGTAGACAGATGTCAACGCTGCAGCTGGAACTAATCATAAGTTGTCATCATGACTGGAAGTAACTGAAACTTTTCTTGAATGTAGATAGCTAGGACTGAACGGACATGAACACTAATTCATCCTCTCACACTTAATATCTCATTGCTTCAAGAAAAGGACAGAGGGGGCAGAAGTTCCATTTCACAGGACATTGGGCAATTTTGACATTTGTCTTCATGTCGATTAAAAACAGAACTTGAAAATGTCAACATTTTTGGTCTAAACAAAATAATTCCTTTACTCTCAATTGAAATGCTTTGTTTTGACAAATACTAAACATTCAGATTATTCACTCCTTCTCAGTTATGCAGGAAAAGCATTGGGATGTGGTATCATTCATATGTTTCATCCCTACAATGAAAACCAGAACTGTTTCCTTCTAAGAATACTGAAAAATGAAATTTCTTCCCCTTGCTGCCTTTGAATAAACTTCTGCTGAGGTTAATGCAACTTCAGGGGGTGTTTTGACCTAACCAAGTAGAATTCTCTTGTCAGAGAGAATGCCTCTATCAATATTTTCCAGACTGGAAATTGCCTTTGAGGGGCTTTAGCAGTGCTCCATGGGCAGGTATGTCAGGGTGTAGTTTATAGGACCATTTAGGTTACTCTGAGACGTGGGTAGGTCACCACTTTGGTTCCCAGACTTCATCAATGAAAGGACAACTCAAATGCATTAAAGGATCCTTTTGAAAAATCATAGAGTTCTGAAGCCACCCAAAAAAACCAATGTGGTGATTTATTTTGAATTTTGTTTACCTTTAATATGCTTGGAGTACTTTGGGGAGATGGTGCGTGGTCTACCTGCTCACCTTATACAGGTATGGACTATGCTCCTCCTTTTCAGGTTTTTTTAATTTTAAAGATTCTTCCTTGAAAAAATGAATGCTTTAGAAAACAATTAAACCTTTTTGCTCACACTGAAAAAGAAAGTAAATTTTATGAGTATTGAAAACATTGGACATGCAAATAACGAAGACTCTATATCAAATTACAGTGAGAAGAAATTTCAAATTCAATTGAACTATCTTTAAGACCTGGTTAAGTAGACAGAGTAATTCTTGTCCAAGTATCTATTTAGTGGTCACAAAATCAAACATGATTTTGGTGGTGTATCTATTAGGGCTCACGTGATGACACGTTTTAGCCATGGTGGTCTAAAGATATAAACATGAAAAGTTACTTAAGGAGAAATCACATTTTCATTAGTTTGTTTGCTTTTGCTGGGAAAAGAGGGCTTATTGGAACTGAAGGAAGAGACAGCCACTTAGATGAAAATGAGAGCACTTTTTGATTTAAGGAATAATTTGTGGTGGTGATCATTAAAAATGTTATATTGCCCTTGGCACCAAAAAATGTGACCTCCTTGTTAGAAAGTATACTTCAGAATAAGAATTCATGAGGAATTTTTTTCTTTTGTCTTCTGTGTGTCTCTTGTTGTGTGCTGTAGCTTGGGGAGCTCTGCAGAAAAATCACAAATGAAAGTTTGATTTTATCAGAGGAATGGGAGATTTGTGACATACCTCTCTGAGGATAAAATTCCATCTTATTTAAAAAGTAATTAAATTTTTTTTCTGAGAAATTATTTTTTTTTCCTGGGCTTTTAAAAACTACTATTACCTACCCAAGTTTCCATTCAGACAACATTAATAGAAGACTAAATATTGTCTGGAGTCTTCAAATTTAAGTTCTCTAGTGTCTCTTCTCTCAATGAAATACCTTTCAATATGTGGCATTTCTACCTCTTTGCCAAGCTGACCAATGTGGAGAGGGTCTACAGACACATAGATTTTGTGGACTTGCCAGGTAGCTTGATTTTGTTATTCTTAGGGACACAGTACATCCCTATTTAAATTCCTTGGAGTAGCTGGTGTGGAAAGATACAATTCATTTTGGTAATGATGTCAGGATTCGGCCTGGAATCTGCTCAGGGACTACATCTACAGTGCTTTCACAAGTCTGGGCTTTTTCTTTCAGTCTCACACCAATTCCTTGTATCTCTCTCAATGACAAGGGAAAAGGCAGAAATGTCAAAGAGCTCTCCATTAGTGGTTTTCTCTGAATTCCGCAGCCTCAGTCTCTTCTCCCTCCATATGAAACAAGTTAAATATAAAATTTAAAAGCAAAAGGAAAAAGGAGCACTTACAAATGCCCTGTCAAGGCTCAGACTAGTTTTTCTCCTCTCTCTCATCTGCCTTTCCCAGAATGATTCCTGAGGGGGAAAAAGCACTCAAAATACACTCTTGATCCTGACCCAAGTCCCACTGCTTCCTTATTCCTCTGATGATAAGACAAAAACCACTTAAATGGGCTCTGAGACAATTCTCACATCTCCTTTCTCTCACCTACCTTTATGCTCCAGGAGGTAAAGGTGCTTGGAAAGAAAGGTTTTGTTGATACTCAGCTCAGTTTCCCTCTCTCTGCCCTGCCTGTGTTTTCAGCTCATTGGGTTTCCCAAGTCTCCTCCTCCCTGACAAAGTAAATCTCACAGCATATGATATCATGCTAAGGATCTTGAACTGAATGTTACCGTATGGCTCCCACTGCATTAACGATTGCTGCATGGGGGAGATATGGATTTTGCAATGACCCAGTAAAATATCTGGCATGTTGTTTTCTGTTTCCTCTTTATAGCAAAGATATATCAAGATATTAAAAATATTTACATTTGGTCTTTGCTATGCGCTGAACTGTTGGCCAGGAGCAAATTCAGATTTCTGGAAGTATATTAAAGCCAAAATCTTATAAGCTCAGCTGTAGTGATGGTGGAAGGTGAGGCAAACAGCACAATGCAGAGGCTGATCACAGGGCTCTGGGGCTTCCTTCAGTTCCTGAAGCAAAGGCATCTGCTACTGATGAAGTGCCTTCAGGTATTTTTCATCCCCTCCAGCTGCCAGTCCAACAGAGCCCAGGACCCTCTAGGTCTGCATCCCATCTGCTGGCACATTGCATGTCCCAGATACTCTTGGGGCATTTAGGGGCGTGAGAGGTTTGGGCAGCCTCACTGAGCTCTCCTGTTCCATATCTCTGTGGAGCATCTAACCCTTTTTTGCAAAGGAGAGCTCAGAGAAGTATGGTTAAGAAGAAAGGAGAAATCTCACTTTCTCCTGCCTACGGTTACATAAAGCCAAGAGAAGAAATTAGGGAATATCAAACTAATTAAATCTTTTTTGCAAAATTGGATTGTCAGTCACTGAGAGCAGAATGAGGAAGAAAAGAAAATACTTACATCAGTTTTGTCCTTTTAATCACTTTTTGTAAGAAATACTCTTTTTATACTTAAAACTCAGTCGCAGACAAATTCCAATCTAATAAAAATTAAAATCAATCTAATCAATAAATAGAAATGCTCTACATCATTCAAGGCCTGAAAATTCCTATTTTATCAGTTTTCACTGAAGACAGTGCTGCAGAACCAGCTGAACCAAAGACAGCATGTCCATGACAGCAACCTGCCTCATTAGAAGGAGACAGATCTGATGGAAACTGTGTGAGAGAAACATCCCCAGGGAAGGGAGAGAGTAGGCAGCACAGAACAGTGCTTTGGAGTGAGACTTCAACAGCTGTGAGTCCTTTCTTTGATAGGTGCAATGTGCCACTGTTATCAACACAGGGCCAGGGTTGTTCCACATCTACCTGTCCACCCTTATGGCTTCAGTTAAGACATTAACATTGCCTGCTGGGTGAAGGGTATTTATTCTCAGTATTTATAACAGAAGAGCACACGACAGTTTGCTAGAGCCCCACAGTCATGTACTCTTGTTTTGTATTGGTCCCCAGAGCAGCCTTTGGGACATATGTCCAGGTAAAGGCACATTCACTGCACAGCACAGCCACTGCATCCCAGTTTTCTGTTGCTACAACATGCAGGACAGAACAGCTCCCACTGGTTTTAGCAGAGCCATTTGGGATCCTAATGAGTACATCTAACACAGCAGCTCTGGCTCTGTACCAGCAACGTGAATGTTAAAAATTATGCATATGTGAAGGAGGATAGTTTGTCATATATTTCTGGAAAGTAGATTAAAAACTTGGCTTTAATAATGGGCATGTTGACAGCAACTGGGCTTTGATGGCCAAGTCCCTCGGATATCAACCACTCTAGCATCAGAACTATTTTGACGTCAAAACAAAACAGGCTATTTACTTTTTGAAGTTAAATTAAATCCAGAGAGTATGATGCTGTTACAGAGCTGGAGTCCTAGGCCATTTCATCCAAATGAGCCGAGCAAGGTATAACTTATGAACAACTCCATAAAACGCAGGGGGCCAGGTTTCATTCCAGCAGTATCAGTTAAAAACGTGTATTGGGCCAGGCCGGAGAAGAGCAGCACTAGTGAATTTACAATGCATAATCCATTTCAAACAATCCATTTCAAATTTACTCCCTTTTTACTCCCTGTCATTGCAAATGGGATGGTTGGCAAATAACTGATTCTTCTGATTTTGGTACAATAAAAGATGATTCTTTACAGTGAATTAGATCAGTTAAATAATGTTTATCCAAGTTAAGGTGGGGAGACTTTCCTCTCCTATAGTGGGCTCAGAAGTTTCCTTGGGGATCCCCAAGTAACTCTGTGAAAAGAAGATATTTTGGGGAGGAGGAGCCATGGCTACAGTATTACTGCTTTTGTTTCGTTTCCCAGAACTATTTCCTCTTTGTCACCTGATGGAGGTACCCACGGTACCTGTCCCTACACTGTCTGCCTGTTCTCCATGCAGTTGTTCTCTCCACTTGTTCTGGGGAATATTGTTGCTTGTGTCCTTAAATGCGTCCACATTCCCTGGCACATGGACCTCTGGTGGGGTCCCATACAGGGCCCTTGGCTTCCCCAAGGTCTACACAGGGTCATTGCTGGGAGGGCTGATCCTCTTACTTGGCCTGATACTGGCACATGGGCAGCTGGTGTGCAGTGGCTGACCACATCAACTGACCATATCTACTCCAGGGGCCCATGTGGATGGAACCAGCGGAGTTTCTGGACCCCAGCTGGCTCCAGAAAGGTGTCTTTTGTTCCACTTAGACAGAGAGAATCCCCTCAAACAGCTCCTGGGATCAACTTCTCTTCCTCCCTATGGCCAGAAATTTCTCAGCTGAATCTGTTCCCTCTTGAGATGGGGAATAACTTCCTCAGAGGGCTCTGAGGCCCCATCTTGTATCAGCTTGCCTGGGAAACAGAGATCTTTTTCCTTGGTGAAGATGGAGGAAGAGCATTGCCCTGCCAATGAGGAGGGGATGACCTGGTGTCCCCAACACTAGGCAGACACAGTAAATAGGGGGTTGTTATCCTGGATTTGACTGCCCAGAATGTGTCTGCAAAGCTGTTTCTAATACAGACCATTGGGGAACTAGTACATGCTAAATACCTTTCAACTTAGACAATAGAAGAGGCTGGTTATGGTTATGGCCTCAAAGAACTAAATTTAGGAGAAATTATAATCTTTATGCCCTTCAGAAAGATGAAGTAAGTGATTTTACAATTGCTATAAATTAATCTTTGTGGCTTTTCTTTTAGCTCTCCAGAGTCACTACAATTCCCAGTGCTAGGTTCCTTTGCATAGAGCATGTTTGTGTCAGCTGATAACAAAAAGTACAGGGGGAAAATAGTTAAATTAACAGGTGGACCAAAACCAGACAGCATACTCTGTGCCACCAAAGATTCACATTGCAACAGCTGCTGGAAAAGCCTTCTTCCATCTGCAGATTTCCTGGAGCCCTTGTGGTGTCTTCAGCAAGGTGCAGACCTGAACGCAGTAATTTTTTTCTTTTTTGATCTCAAGCTTGGCTACTGTAGCACAAACAATATCTTTGGGAGAAGCACTGCTCAGACAGATTGAGAAATTCTCATGTGAATTTGTACTAACTCAGAAGGATTCATGACTTCAAGACTCCCCCCAGACCAAAATGTTGTCTCCATTGTAGTATGCATGGGCAGTTTGTGACATTTTTACTTATAGAAGAGTTTCTTTCTTTTCTGCTAAAGTAATGGTATTCAATCAGCCTAGAAACCAAAAATAATTGTATATTCAGCCAAAGGTACTTTAGAAGAGTCTCCTTAGAATTAAAAACACTAGAATAAATTTTCCTAAATAGGTGCCTCTGGAAAGAGACAAAAAGAACATGTGAGGGAAAATAAAGAAACTGCCCTGATTTCACAGAAGTGGTTATACACCATCCAGCACCAAGCAGTGTGAGTACTGGCTTTATTTATTTCATATAGTGTCTGCATCATTGTGGTGGCCATTGTGGAGTGGCTGCACAGCGACAGGTAAATGACGTGTTGTAAATTTGGAATTTGTGACAAATGTCATCAGGCTGAGGATGCAGAGCAGAACACCAGGGTCTCCACTCTGGGGTGGCCTCTTGCAGGGCTGCTGCTGCCCCATCCGCTCTGTGCAGAATGGGGATTCTCAGACTTGCTCCATGTTTTTTCCCTGATATTGCCAATCTTACCCAGGATTGCTAAATACTAATCATACATGGAAACTTACAGTTGAGTGATAGAGTCCTGATTTCTCTAAGAACTGGACATGGCTGCCTGCAAGCACAGAAGATCTGGTGGAACCAGTTGAGGATATAAAAGCTCTTGGCTGGTAACTGAAGCAAGAATAGGTCCTGTGACTTTTTCTTTAGTCCTCTCATCTACCCTCTAAAAGTTCCAGTGACATTTACATATTGTATTTTTTAAACTTTCACAGGGTTTCAACTTAAGGAAGCCCAGACTCTTATTCTTGTGATAAATAAATCTCATTCTCTCTGTAAACACAAGAGAAAACTGCACATGCCAGTATTTTATAAACATGCCATGAAAAGCTCTTTTGTAGCTTACAGCAGAGAAGTTAAATTTCACAATATTCAGTTCCAATTGCAAAATAACAAAAGATGGTAGTTGAACAAAAATGCTATTGTTTCACTGGGAAGCAATTAGGCTGGTGATGGCAGGTCTCAAGTGAGAATATAGCTCCTCCGTGAGCTATGAGTACCTGCTATTTGCCAAAACTGCCATTATAATAAGAACACTGTCATGATTGAAAACCCTAATTACCTAGGATTTAGAGGCTTGTGGAAACTGTTGTGCTTTCAAAGGGCTGATTGCACTATTAATACAGGTTTTAAATTGGAACTAGGCTGAAACATCCCACAAGTTTTCTATGATGTTGTACTACCATTGCTTAAGATGTGAATTATTGGGTTTTTTAAATGAAGTCTTGATCATAATGGAATTATTTCTCTGGCTGAAGTGCATGCACGTTGCATTTTTTTCTTTATCTTCTCTTTCAAGGGCCATATGCTTTCACACTGAGAACAAATTTCTCCCTTTACATGAGACTGATCATGAATAAAAACGAAGTGTTGGAGAAAGAAAAAGAAATGTGGCTATGATTATACCATGTTTATGTCCACAGTGGACAGATGAAAGCAATAACACAAAGCTGTTATTTTAGTAATTATAAAACCAGAATTTATAATGATTTAAAGGCTAACTTAATAAGAAATATAAGGACAACGTGCTCTGGAAAAGGTTTCAATGAAAGGATTGAAAACTGAGATTGACATTCAGTTTCTTGGAATTATTTGCAAAGAGGCTTTTATTTTGTGACATTCAGAAACCTAGAACTGTGGTTAATATGAATAGTTGTCATATTCCTAGCTCTGGCACTTGAACACTCAGCTTGTGATTTGAATTCAACTCCCTGTGAAACCTTGGGTGAAGGAAATTGTGTTATTTAGACACTTAGGGATGGAGGATGAGTTATAGGATTCGAGGGGGCTAAATGGTCCTGTATATAAAATAAAGAATGTATCCATAACCTGTTATAATGTAATGCTAAAACAGGCAGTTGGGCAGGCACAATAAAAAAAATAGGTCTGAAGAGGTGAATGGTATGTTTCAAAAAGTATCAAAAACTTTTAGCAGCTCTTTACCAGTTTTAGTACAAAGGAAAAAAGGTAATCTATGTAAGAGAAGAAACATCTTTCCTCTTAAATGGTTCATAAAAAGATTTTTTTTCCTTTATTTGGGAAGCTCTATAAGGAGTGAAAATGTAGGTTTTTGGAATTAGCTCCTTATTTCTTAACTTACCAACCATGACAGAAAATTAGCATAAGAATTCTTGTTGTGAGAGTTGTCCTTGGGATCTCTACAGGTTGCTTGAGATTTAATGACAAAGCTGAGCAGAGAGGAGATACAGAATGTGGAATGAGTGGGAAATGAGAGGAAAATCCGCTATGGAAATGATGGCAATGTTATGGACAGATTTGTGAAGGCTTATGTAGTGAGAAGGAGAGGAGGAGGAGGAGGAGGCTGATGCAGTTTGAATGGACTCAGACTCTTCTCTCTTCTACTAGGAACTCAGTGGATTTATACTCCCAAAATTCAATTGGAAACACATTGTGAAGTAGGGGTTGGATAATCACTGGCACAATTTTATCAGGCTCGTCGTGAAGTCCTCACAGCAGAGATTTCTAATTGAAACTGAATGCCTTTTTTAAAATGAGGCATTGGTTTGTTGAGGAGTTCCTGGGTTCTGTGCATGGTTCAGTAGATGGGATACCATCATTTCTGTTATGGAAAAGACTGGACTGGATTATCACAGACTTTTCCACTGCTGAATGTGAGAAAGCTCCCAGCTCCTGTGTCTGAAGTTCTCTATTTGTATATTCACAGAATGAATTAGTAAAAATTATTTGCAATAAATAAAAATACAAACAGAAGAGCTGAAAAAGTATATCATGAGAAGTCAAAATGAAATTATTCTAGGATTTTGACTTTTGTATCCCTTCACACTTTTACTGAGGGGTAACAACATAAGGGCTACTATAAATCTTCTGATGAAATTGATTAACAATCATCTCCATCACCAGACAGCATTCTAAAAATGTACAACATTAGCTACCAGAAAGTACATAATCAAACAGTCACTACAAGAAAGTATATAATCAGTTTTCCCCTGTGGATTTATATCTGTGTAGCTTTGAAAATGGAGTTTGGTCCATATCCAGTTCTAAACTCACTGGACATTATAGGTGAAAGATCAAAACGCTGCCTTAATAATTTACACTAAACCACTTCCTCAGCTCATCAGCTTTACCTCCTAATTATACTAATTAATTGTTCATTAATAACACATTATAATCATATTATCTTTTTATGGTGTTGCTTAGTAGTTGAATAATTAAAAATTGATATCCTTACTCAAGATTTTATTGATTAAATTTTAATTATATATAATTTTTAAAATATTTTTGAGTGGAGATAGGAATAATGTTTCTTTAGGCTGAAGGCTCTGAAGCAATTGACCTTCTCCTGGGCTCCAGTAACCCCTTTTCTGCCACAGGGAGAAATGTCTTTTCTGTGGCACTTAGATGAGATTAGACTGGGTAAATTTTTGGGGGGAATGACTGGGCACATGGTTAGGTACATTTGTACACAAAAATGGGTCTTTTGTGAGTAACACAGAGGAGAACACAGTGAGTTTTAGATCTGTCAATTGAAACCTTCACAGGTAAAGATTGTAAAAATTGAAAATTTGACTATTTTTATGCTAGTCAGCAGAAGGCATGGAGGGAAAACAGAACTACTGAGCAGAAGACTCACATTTCCTTCCTACAATATAAAGCTGTGCTGCATAGGAAGGATAATTAGCAAGTCAAATATTTTTTAAGATGGCGTGGGCTTGAAAAGAAAACATAGTGATAGACTGGTGTACAAATGTGTGTGAATATTCATACAGCAAAACAGAGATTGTCATTAAGAGAATTATACCAGATGAAGTAAGAACAGTATAGGCCAATGATTTTAAACATAGAAAAGAGAACATTTATTTCCATATCAGCAAGCAGAAAAAATGGCCATTGCTTTATAAAGGACAGTGCAGCTTTCTCCTGCATGCTCCCTTTTGCACTCAGCCTGTGCTCTCCACCGTCAACTTCTGCCACGTTGGCACTGTGAACCCACTGAGCTCTGTGGGGAGGACAGGTCACAGAAACACATCTCTGAAATATCTTTTACATGGTAGCACAAAGGACCTCCAGAAGCCAGGCAAATAGCTCCCAAAGAAATTTTTTCTATGCTGTCTTGACTGTCACTTTGCTGGGTTGCCTGCTGTGCTGGTGGTCACTGTCAAGACAGGACACCAAAGATGTGTTTTAGTGAGGTTCAGAAGGGTTCAGCAGAGATGTGCCCCACTGCTGCCAAGGTAAAGCAAATTTCTCTTCTTCCCTAGCCATCAGTAAAACTGATTCCTAACGGAATGCCTAGCAGGATGGTGAAGAAAGTATCAAAATCCCTGCGCAGTGCTGGCTCAGAGCATAACAGTGTATGGCAGTTCAAATGTGGGCTTGAAATGCAGAAAACAATATGTATTGGGAGCACCTGGCACATCTTAGGAATGTCTCCACAGCTGGGAGAGCTGGAAACATTTGCAGTGGTAAAAATGTGACTATCCAGAGGTCACTGGCCCCAAAAGCCCCCCCAGTAGCCATGATGTTGAACCAGTCCCCTTGGCTTCTGCTGAGCTAGGCTGGGGAATTTTTCAGAAAGACACATACTCTGAATTGTAAGGAAGTCATGGAAGTAGCCATGATCAGGAAAAAAAGCTTTAAATTTAGACAATAGTGTTATTTCAATGAGGCCAAGTACGTGCTCTTTTTTTTTTTTTTTTTGTAATTTTACTTTTCTGTTAGCTAACAACTTCCATATACTAAATACTGCCATAGAAATGAAATTAAATGGAGTCATGACGAAAAAGAATGAGGGATTTCCTGAACTAAGCAGAAACAGGCTAGAATAATGCCAAATGTGTTTTCTTAGGAATTTTTCACTGTGTTATGCTGAGAACAGTCTACAAGTAATGTCAAGTGAGCTATTTTCCTGGCAAGTAATATGCTGGACTGGAACCATGGGTTTGATAATTGCTTGTACCTCTTGATGATGAAGCATCTTGGCTTTCTTTGAAAAGAAATATATCTTTCTGCTGTGTGGAGGGGTTCCTGAACTTCAGTGTCTGGGCAGAAACCTTGGAATATTCAGAACTTGTCTGGAAGCCTCAGCCAGTCCTGATTGTCTCCCACTCTGCCCAGGGGAGAGTGGCAGCTGGGACAGACCAGGGAACAAACTGCCGGAAAATATCTTACAAGTGCCAGTGATGTAGAAAGGAAAGATGGGGGAAATGACTGATCACTCTGGTCAAAAGGAGCCAAGCAGAGTTCCTATGAGGTGGTGTAACTGTGGCATTACACAACTGACACTTACTCTGGCAGTCCCAGAAGGACTCCATCCCTTCCCTTGTGGTTGGCACTTTGTTGTTTGATGTGGTGAAATCTTGGAAGGTGGTACTTGGGCAGTACTGAAGAAAAAAAAATAACAACAAATGTCCTAATTAGCCTAAAAAATAAGAGTAAATCCCATTGTCATTCATGTTAGGATAAAGTGATTGTAACTAGTCAAATTTGACCAACATGATAAAAGTGCTAACAGAATTTTGAATGTTAACCATCCTATGAGAGAGCAGCAAAATTTTCACAGTGAATCTCTGTGCAATGACTGTGTACATTACATGTGGCCCAGCAATATGGTGAGGGTCAATTAACCAGTGCTTAACTAACGTTAAATAACAATGACATTCACAGGACTACATCATGAATTTATAATGATATGGGCTATTACAGAGAATACAAAATGAAACAGTAATGAAGGGACATATAACCCTTTATTCTAATTTCTTTACATGCATAAATATTTTTTCTGGAGATCAGCTTCTGCATGGTAGAACATTGTGTTGGCTGGCTGAATCTCTGTTAAAAGAACCCTTGAAAAACAGATGACAAGCAATTGTCCCCTGAGCAGTACACACATTTACGTTTAAGTTTCAGAAACAAGCTGAGGGATTTTCTTATTTTGGGCTTATAAATGACAGATGTATGCAGAACAGCCCAGGCAGCATGATGAGTTTATATAATGTCCTGGAAATACAAGTTCTCTATGATTGCATCATACAGGGAATTTGATGGTTTCTATTTTAAAAGCTAAAAAGCACCAGCTTGATATAGGGTGTGATCCGCATCTCACAAGAGTCATGTGTTCCCTTTCTATCCATGCAAGGAGCTTCAGATTAGGCCAGTTATACAGATGTGAAAAGCAAGATCCAAAGGGGCAGCTTTGGGATTCAGTACTTGGCAGTAGGTGTTCAGCTCTAGTTGGATTATTATGCATGTAAGTCCCTGACAGGGCAGAACCTGGGCCCTTCTCGCAGGCTGGGCTGACATGGCAGGAGCCAGCTCAGTGTGAGCAGAGCAGCCTCTTTTCTCTTGAGGCTTCCCCTGGCATCACACAGGACAGTTAGCCATGGATGAGAAGGGGAGGAGAAGAAGCTCAAATGAAATAACGAGAAATTTCACACCTTTGCTTCATTCAGAGCCCAGTGATGCCGTAGTAAAGAAATAGGGAGAAATTTTAGAATCTGGATGCACTGTGTTCCACTCTATTGTGAGGAGATCTCTAGGTGACATGAGACTACCTGAAATTTCTTGTGTATTCAATATTTTTTTATTAAAGACAAAAAGTCTCTAAGTATGTACAGCTTCTCAGTTGCTTAAAAAAAGAAATGAAATCCCAAACCAAAATCCAGACAAGAGAGTCACAGTAAGTAGAGTGAGCTGTCTTTTATTCCATTTTTCTTCTCAGCTAATACAAAAGACAAAGGTAGCAGAAATAGATAAACTTAAAGGCATAATACTTTGCCCAAATTACAACTGTATGACAACTGACAGAAAGAAGTGAAAGCCCCCAAGAACAGGAGGAGCAAAATGCTCTCCAGGATAGAGATGGGAGATCCAAATGGGAGATGAGAAAAGTATCAGTGCAACCAAACTTTAGATCTGCTGAAGGTGATACTTAGAAAGACAAAGGAAATCATTAAAATAAGAAACATATTTGATAACTAAAGAACAGATGTGGTCATCATCTTCAAAGACCATAAAATTCTAGGAAAAAAAACAAGAGAGAAGAATTTGAATTCAGAATTAATGTATAAAAGACGGCAGGCATGTTATGTGGGATGGATGAAGGAAGGTTAGCTGTGAATGGAGAGATGAAATAAAAACAATATGAATATCTATAAATATTTCTTTCCCAGTTCATCCATCACGGCTGTCAGTGATCACCCTGCCTTGACAGGCAACAGATTAGGCTCTGCTACAGGAAGAAGAGAAGAAAATCCTTTAGTTAAATGCTCTTCTTGCCGCTGCTATAGCTACAGAAGCACTTAGGCAAACTCAGAAAATGTCTTCTAGACAAGAATGAAAATATACTCCTGTGATCCAATTACTAGGAGCTTTCAGGTGATCAGCTCCCTAAGATTATAAGCTGGAGCAGACCATAAGAATGTCAGGCGATCTTTGAATTAGGTACTATGAAACAAACACACAATGTGCTTCATTTACTCTTTGAAGTTTGCTCTTCGAGTACAGTCCTAGGAGGAAAACTCACTAAATGCAGACTTCAATTAACAGGGACACAGAGTCAGCAAGCAGATTTCCAGAGGTGAACACAGCAATTTCTTGTGTCCAAGCAGCAGGGAAAAAAAAGGGCTCCTCGAGCCCTTGCTCACTGGACATCAGGTGCTACTGCATTTCTTACAAAAGCCTCACTGGAAATGTGTGCAACAAATGGGAGAGGAACACTGCAGTCAAGGATCAGATACAGGTGCCTAGAGATTTGCAGGTGCCCAGAGCTGCTGAGTTAAGCCTCTGGTAAATGTCAGTCATTTACCAGACCAGCACAGGTAGGACAGTGTCCATTCATGTCCTACTTGGATTGTGTGGATTATTCAACTGAATAGACCTGACAGAGTAAGGACACTGCATTAAGCTGTTTTCCATTAATACACAGCACAATCACAAAACCCGCTTTTTTTTTTCTTGCATCACCTTAAAAAAAAGCCTCAACATGAATTTGTGGCTGCTTAGGTGAATAATAAAATGGCAGGATTGGAAGGCTTGCAAAGTGCTATGACATTTCCTGGCCACTTTATTAATTCCAAGTTAACCACACGCTTAAGTGCTTCACAGAAGTGGGGTCAATGGCACTGACAATTTGCAACACTGAACCTTGTGGCAGTGATGCAGAAAGGTTGAGGCACAAGAATTTTTCCCCCTTAAGCTGCATGCTGGCAATATTTTCCTCATGGCAGTCCTTCCTCCCTCAGTGTTTCTGCTTAGTGGTAAGGATCAGTGTTCTGTAGGATGTGTTGTTTTTTGGATTACTTGCAAAACAGAGGTCATGACCATGTCTGGTCATTAAGAATCCCCAGGCGCACTTTGCTAGCGGAGTGACAACTTTAGTACCCTGGCTGAAGACCAAGAAAGGATATAAATTCTACCTAGTCTACCTTAAATCCCCCTAGTATTTCTGTTAGACACTCTACTCCTCACTTCTCAGCTCAGAACGAGATTTAGAATTGCTGTTACAAAATGGCTACACCAGAAATGTCTCCTCTGTGGCTCCAGGCTCAGCAGAGCCTTGTGTGTTAACTGCATTGTACAGCCAGCAGGCATTGCTGAATTAATTGATTATTTGGCTTATTACTACTTGTTCATTCTTTTCACTCTTCACACTTTCTGGTGGATGCTGAGTAATTTCCCTTGTTTGTTTCTGAGGGTTTTGTTAAAATACACTCAAAAATATGCCACCAAGGAGAGAGGGAGGGAAGAGATCCTCCCCAGCTATAAGCTATTCTGACTGGTACCAATGTAGCATATAATTGAATGTTATTTCCATACAGTCCAGCCCAATGTAGCCATCTACAAGAAATAAGAGTATTTCTTAAGATTTTAGATTTTTCTTGAATGTACAAGAATTTATTTCTCATAGATAGTTTTCAAACTGGGAGCAATATTATCTCTAAATTATATTTTAATAGCTAGTTTGTTGTTTCTGTTTCTGAAGCCATCATAAAGCATCCATAAAGTGGTATTTCTCTTGCATTTTACATGACTCCAGGGCTTGCTGTTCTCGCCTGTCAGGTCTTTTCAAATCACTTAACGTTTACTGGAACAATTCTACACTGCAAGATTTGCTGCTCATCCAGCGTGGTGTTTGTATCACAGCTGCTACACCATTGCCATCTCAATAAAAGGAAGCATTTCTCACCACTTTGCTAGTACAGCAGCATGAAAATAATAATTTCCTTTGAAAAAAAATCCACTAACCTTTCATCTGGAAAAAATCAAGCAAAGAGTAATCTTGGTTTTATTTAGAAATGTTTGTGGTTATTAAGGTAAACTTACAACCCATAGCTAATTTAATAAAAATGTGACATAATTGTCCTGGGCTCTGATATTGCTGTACTTTTTTTTTTCTTCAAGAGCAGATTAGAATATTCAGACATACTGAATAATGAAAGAGTTGAGTATTAAGGCCATATAATGGAAAATTTTTAGTGTAATGCTTGGCAGGGCATTATCCAACTCTTTATAAATAGTGAAAACAATATTTATAGAGCGGTCTCTACTATCATTCAGTCATAACAGTAATTCTGGCTTATTGGCATATCATTTATTTTGTTTTTAATAGTTCATTTGCAGGCACCAGAATATGCAGAAACAAGACTAAAGGACAATGTTTCACTTGTGTCTTACAAGAAAACACTTTAAGGTCAGTCACATTTTCTGACTTTGTAGTTGAAGGTGGTATTTTATTCATTAGCTTCTTCACTGGAGGATAGCAGCTCTTACAATCCTCACCAGCCGACCATCTTTGCTTAGGGAGAGCAGCATTTCACTCACAGACGCACATCTTAGTGAAGAAAGTTGCAATTATTTTCTTCTTCACATTGCACTACTAATAAATATCTTCCTTTAGTATTATGAATTAGAGAGAAGATACAGTGGCCATGTTTTAAATATTATGGCAATGAATTCTTCAAGTGGTATTTTATAGGATTTGCAGAATTCTCTTTAATTGCCTGTAGATCTACACAGGGAAAACATTGAAAACCATAATCTTGGTAGCACTTGAAAGCTGTATTCCTCCCTGATACTTTTCACTGCAACTCCCAGGATGTAACATAATAAGGAAGGTGTTCAATAAAATGTGTGTTAATGTCACAGCTCAGAAGAAATACAATGAATGTGGGGAAACCTTGCCCAAGTTTCCCTTCTCATTCCAGTTATGTTCACCTCACTGTATATTTAATTTGAAGTGCAGATCTAATTAAAAGTTAATGCATCATTAAAATGATTTGTAATAAGTATATTCAGCTCCATGTGAGCATGATATGCTCATTATTAGGTCCAGACTATAACTGGGATCCTGCACAGTGAAGGAAATCATTATTCATAACAAATATCTTTCTGGTGACATTCATTCCATACATAAACGTGATCTAAATGTTTTATCTTTTAAATAAGTTTAACATGTACGAAGACCTACTGCTGAATAATTTTTTTTTGGATGGTATCTGTCATTAAGAGGAGTATTCCTTTAAATGGGTTCGACTGTGTTTTTTCAAGAGAAGAAAATAAGCCTTCTACAGAATTAATGAAGCTGGCTTTTTAGCCTAGGGTAAAAAGCTGGCTAATGAAGTAATTCATAGTGACAGCTCATGATCTGAATTATATGAATTATTGCTTATTAATGGGATTAATTGCTTCTCATGCTATAATACAAAATTTATACACTTGTTCAAAATCTAGGTCTATATAATCTGAAACAGAAAGAGGGAAGAAAGGTTGTATTAATTATATGTCATGTCCACATCTCTGAATGTCCATACTGCAACAGAGACTGAATGTAGGTAATTTTATAAAGAAATGACATGAAGTGAAAACTATAAAATAGGGATGAGAAAGATAATGGTAAGTTCTGTTCAGCTGAGGCACTGTATCACATTGCATTAATTTGCTAAGGACTTCCATTATTCCCTTTCAATATATAACAACAGAAAATTTATCTCTTTACATTTAGCATAATTCTCTACTGAATATAGAAGTACCTGAGGAATAGAAATAGAAAATTTTTAAGATCACAGAAAAACAAGCTCAAAATAAAATCGTATTCTACACCGAGATGTTCATTCGTTAAACATACAGTTTCCTTTGTATCATTATTGTTATTATTTGCATTGCACATGTGGACTGAGGATTTCATCTGGAACTAGATGCACTGTGTCTTGACCAGAAAAATGGGCTCTTTTGCCCAGATTTCTTTTTATGGAGAGGAGAAATGAGGAAAATGAGACATATGAGTTTTCATCATTTAGAAATGTCATGTCAGCTGAATCTGTTTTGCCTGATTCTGTGTCTACCAAGGATATTTATATTCATGTGGTCTTACTTGCCACAGCATCTGTGAGTTCTGTTTAAAGGTATTTGAAGGTCTGATCCTTTATCAGGTCAAATCCAAGTCTCTCAGTTATGAGGAAATTAACAATCAGCTAAAATATCCAAGCCTTTAGGCAGAAAATTGGGAAATCTACTGAGACTGAAGAAGCAACTCAACCTAACTATCTCTCACTCCTCCTGGCTCAGTGCTCTCACCACTATTTTATACAAAAGTTCCCTACAAATCAAAGCACAGCTGCAAAATAGGATATTGCTTCTTTTGCTAAAGGGAACTTCACAACAGTGCTGTCATAGACATGTAGAATTCTTTGGGTTGGAAAGGACCTCAAAGATCCTCTTGTTCCAACCCCCCTGCCATGAACAGGGACACCTTCCACTAGACCAGGATGCTCAAGACCCCATCCATCCTGGCCTTGAGCACTTCCAGTGTTGGCTTGGATCCTGACTGCACACAGGACCATCTAGAACACTGAGACCTTTCTAACATTTCTCCAGAGATGCTGCCACCATATCACTCTAATTCCACTCTTACAGGCTGTTGTTTGGAGAATGCACCAGAAGGCACAATTGAAATGATGTTTTTTTAGATACAATTCTGATGCTTTAATGAAAATAACATTTGTGCTTGTATTACAATCTAGCTTCAGAACGAACACCCTGGGGACTCTAACTTACTAATTTTCTTCTACTTTTTTTTCTGACTTCAAAGGCAGTGGGTAGTTCTGGCCACAGAGATCTCAGAAAAAGAGGTAGTGATGGCCTTACAGCTTCCCTTGTACACATCTTAGTTAAGAAAAGATAAGTTCTGTCATTACAGGGCTTGTCATTCCCTTCCCCCACCCCCACTTGTTAGTTACTTAGCTAGTTCCTTCCTTCCTTCCTTCCTTCCTTCCTTCCTTCCTTCCTTCCTTCCTTCCTTCCTTCCTTCCTTCCTTCTCTCCTTCCTTCCTTCCTTCCTTCCTTCCTT
>JANPWX010000025.1:79713-121321 GCA_024734555.1 Trochalopteron elliotii
TTTTTTTTTAATTACCAATGTTGAAGACTCGCTTGGCTTGGCACTTCAAATAATATGAATAAACCATTTTAATTTCCAAAGTATTTTCTGCATAAATACAACAGACATGCAGAATTCAAGCATGAACAGTAACATAGAGGAGCAGTGGTCTACACATATCTTAACAGTGCTACACTTGTGATTAAAGGGGAAAGTTTTTACTCTGTATTTTATATTCACTATTTACATTGCACGTCCCATAGAAAGGTGGCAAAAGGGAACAAGGTGTATTCAGATGTTAATGTATCAGTAGGGTTTTGAAAGAAGTATCTTTCCATTTAAAATTTTAGAAATAGTTTTTGAAGAGTAGAGAAGCTGGGTTTTGGTGTCAAAAATATGGAAGATTTTTGATTTTATTTTCTGAGGCATCAAAGTTCTAACTTTTTCTTCCTTTCTTACTCTTGAAATATTTAGGCAACTTAAAAAGTAACTACAGCACAGACCTATATATATGTAAATCATTAGATGCCTCTGCTCTTTATTTTATACATATAGCTACATTACATATGTATTAAAAAGATATTGCTATTTTAAATATATTTATGTAGTTTCTAGATTTTCTGCTCAGGTTTTTGTGACTGTTTCAAACATCCTTTGGCCTGTGTAGCTAGCTGGCCAAGCCCATTAAAGGGAAGTTTTTAAGCCTCCACTTCATTTAATCTCTATCAGACTTCTCTTTTTCAGCCCCCTCCTGCTGTTCCAGGTGTGTGTGGCACTGCTGGCGCCACGGCACTTCCTCAGCAGCCAGGGCTGGCAGAAGGGAGGGATTGCACTAGTTGGGGTGCCCCAGCAAGGCTCACAGCTTGGCTCTAGAGCTCTGCAGCTTTGCTCTATTGCTTGCAGGTGAATAAATATTTCTGGGAAATACCTTTTGAGCACAGCAAAGTAGTCAGAGAGTAGGGAGGGGTAAAAAAGTGTCATAGCTGTTGATGGTAATTAATAGTATAATTGACGTCTGCACCAAAGATATTTAGTTCGTATTTCACATTCTATTTTCAGTTTTTACTTTTCCTGTTTCCCTTGTTGCCTGGTATTAAGCACTAGAGAAAAAATATGCTCTTGGGATTAGGTACATTTTATATATCTACCTGCCTTTAAAAATCATAATTTGACATAATAAAAGGCTTCATACAGTTAATACATACATTTTAAAATAGGAACACTTTTCATTTTTATTAGTCAAAAAGAATTAGTTTCAAAGTTTAGACCACCGTGAAAATCCTCTGTTGATTACACTACCACTATTTCCATGAAAAAGTTTTATTGCTAACACACAGTTTTCATTGTCTGGGCAGAGGTGACTATAAAACACCACTGTGACACAGCCCAGTGCTGTGGACAGTTTGGACAATGACAAAGTAAATACAGGCAAGCAGCCTTCTTTCCACAAACTGGCTTAGATTTCTATCAAAACTAGTTTTTAGGGACTAGAGCAATTTTGATCAACTTTCTTGGCCCTATAAACTCCACCAAAAATCTTCACCTGGCAGTCAGCCAGGCAAATGCAACACTTGCAAACTGCACTGAGAGGAAAGGCTGGGAACGTATCACTGGTGGGAGAAAATACATGTTTTTCACAAATGCCTAGTCTCCATTGGAAAACAGAATGGAACTGGGCCTGAAACTTCCAGGACAAGCCACTGTTGTTGCCAACAGCCTCATGCAAGGTCTTGTTTTACCCATCATCTCATGCCAAAGCAGCTCCACTTCCACAGGGAATATCTGCATTCATGCAAAGTTTTCCAGCCACTTGGAACTTGAGTTTAGAAAAGAAGGACATTTTCCTTGAAGAGCAGTTGCAAAGAAAACAAGATATTCACACATTCTCATCATTCTGGATTGCATTCCTGAGAGACCTTTCAAAACAGTCTTGCAATTATCCTTCCATGAGCTGGTCAAATCTATCAGCAACAGTGAGAGAAACTCCCAGCATTACATATTATTTCTGTGCTCATTCCCACCGGCTGAAGACTCAAATACCTTCCTGTGAGCATCAGGTAGGTGCCAGACACCCAACTTGCATCTGACCCTTTTGCAAATACTAGGGGTTGTGCTTGGAAAAGGTTCCTCTCTTTTTTTGTGGAAAGTTTCCAGAGGGTTGTGCTGAAAACTTGATTCACTTTAAAGAGAACATAGAAAACATATTTCCAGCACAGCTTACTTTAAGAAGAAAAGACATCAGGCTGAGTTACTTAGTTTGGTAGAGCAATCTGTAACAATGCCAGTATTAAAGTTTCATAAAAATGTGTTCCTTTAAACACAGGCTTATATCTGACTTCTACAGAGCAATTATAGTAACTATAATGTGACTCTTGTGGTAAAAAGTGACATGCACAATGCAGTGAGGCTTTTGAATTTTTAAATTATAGGAGCAGCCACTGAGAATATACTTCAAATTTCACCATCAAGGCAAAAGGAGGCTCAAAACAACTTACAGTCTAGTTCATGTTTCACTTGGAGGTTTGAATTTTGCATTGGTTCCTGGGCCTTTGCTCACTGCTGCAAAGAAGCTGCCTCAGGCTTCAAATATGGCAATTGTTCCCAGGCTGTGTCATTTTCCTCAGCTTTCTTTAAGTCACTGTGGAAAAAGTTAGCCCTGGTAAAATTTAATCCTTCATTAAACAGTAATCTAATTTAAGTGGCTTTTTAAGAGGTTGGTTAAATAGCAAGAAGAAAAAACAGTATGTAAACAAACTTCTAAATGAATTTACTTTACCGCATACATTTTCTGTATTTTGCTAAAGTGAAAGCTAAACTCAAATGACAATGGGACTAAAACCGTTAAAGAATGAAGATGGAGAACAGAAACAAATTTCACTTCTGCGGTATACAAAAAAGAGCAAAATATTTGTTCAGTCTATCAGGAAACATAAAGAATTACTCTTGCCAACAACTCCACAGCACAGATGAAATTTCAGGTATGAGGTAAACGAAAAATTGAAATGAAAGCTGTGTGAACTAAGTCCCAGGACCAATGGAAAAAAACTCCTACATGTTAACAAGATTAACCAAACAGTAAAATAAGCAGTATTTGTCATGTACTTTCATAAGTATAAATTATTCACTCAGCAGTATTTTTTCAATGAATTTTTAGAACAAATAGAACAGCTTTGAAAAGGTATTTCCCTTGTTTGTAGAGCAGTGGATATCTCTATAACTTGGGTTTGGCAAGCGTGTTTATAATGGCCTCTATGTTTTTAATTTGCTTTTTTGGGGATTGGGCTTTGGGATACAACAATTGTATCCCAAAAAACTGTTGTATTCATGGAGAAAATGCAGTTACAAAGATATTACGCCACAACTTGCAATTTAGGAAAAGTAGGGTATTTGTGCCTTAGGAGATCTGGGTTCGATTTCTGGTCATGTGGCAATTAGCAGGATTGGACTTGTCAAGGCACTTAGAGGCACTTTTTAGCTAATGATGTCAGAGATAGGTTGTTCCAATCTCACTGGCAGCCAACATTTGGACACATGAGTTACAATTCCTATTAGGTTTATGTGAGTTAGGTTAGGTCAATATTTAAGTCTCAAGACTAAGCAGTAGGTGGGAATCAAATAAAGTGGTTGGGCTCTGGACATGATGTCTGGCTTTGCCTTAAGAGCACTCCTGGGCAGCAGCCCAGGGCTCAGGACCAGTGCCTTGTTTTGGGAGTTTGGGATACCTAAAAGCACACATGGTCTAGGGCATCACAGTGCTTTGTTGGAAATTGAAACGTTCTGGGTGGATGGGTCAATTCTTCTAAGTCTTGTGATGGAAAACAGGCTATTCCATGATAGAAATCTGCCTGATATCCTACTCTTGTACTTTGGCTCCCCACCCTGCAAGGCCATGTGGGAACAAAAATGCAGGTCAGGAGCTTGAATTCTCTGGAGAAGCAAAGATTTTTTTGTAGCTGCTGAATTTTTATGTTCATTACCTTGATTAGTTACCCATTTTCCCCAAACACCAGAAGTATGCGTATCATCTGGCTGGCTGGTCTCAAAGATCACAGGAAATGGAAGCACCTCTTTAACCCCAGGCCAATGCTTGAGAAGCTCACTGACCAGCCAGCTCTGCAGCTTACTGCCTCTCTGAGCTCATCCAGCAACTCTTTGGAGTTTTAAATACAATTTAGAGTAGGAAACTTCAAAACAAAAATACTTTATTCTCAAGAAACTGCCTTCTAATCATCACTGAGAATGATGAGGCCTTTTAAAAGACCTCTGTTTCTTATGGTGCAAAACAATTGAATTTTCTTAGAAAAACTTCATCTTCCATAAATAAAAAAAAATTATAAATAATGAGCTTTTGAAAATTTTATTGTTTTTTTCTCTCTCATAATTCTATCCATAAGTATTGGTCTTCCTTGCTTTTCCAAAGGGACAAATCTTCTCTCTCTCTTAGTCCTGAATGTATTCAAAAAATTAAGTAAATGGCAGAATTTTTGAGACAAAAATATGTTTTCTATGCCTCAGTAGGAACTCTGCTTGTTCTAATTCTTTATTTTAGAATAGCTGCATTATTTCTGGCAAAATGATGCTTAACCAGCACCTTGAGGTAAAAAGAAAAAAAATAGCAGCTCTGAGGAGCAATCTAGCAGGATTTCAGTTTCCAGTGAACAGGTGTCAGCACAATGTATGCCTTGTGTTTCATCCGTGCCTACACACTTGTGCACAGCTTCCTTCTCCTCCAGAAAACAGGCAGCCATGGTGTAAAACAGAGCCTCCTACTCCTGGCAACATTATGACAATTTCTTTTCTTCCTAATGCTCACTCAGGAATTTTAGGGTATTGACAGTTGTGTCAAAGTGGCTAAGTTTTTTATCTGCCATTTCCAGTATTTTTTTCAATAACATGATGAAACTTAGCATTTCATGTGGAGGATTATATTTTGTGAGTATATGCTTCAAGTGGTGTTTTGTTTTTGTATCTATGGTGCAGAGTTTTGTAGAGATATGCACAAGGGTATCTGAATAACCACCTTATTACTGTCACAAATTTCCTTGGCAAAATTTTCATCTCTGTTAAGGGACTTTTTTCTGCAGTATGCTAAAAATTCAGAACCATGGGGAATACATGACATTTCATTGGGAAATACAAGACAAGTTTCATGGTCAAAAGCAGATTTTGTCTAAATCCTGTGATTTTCCAGTGTCCTTACCAGTAAACTGAGACACACATAAGCCCTATCACAGTCTGCAAGCACTTAGGAGGGACTGCAACCCTTTCCATCATCACACAACAGAACAATCCTATCTGATTGTGTAAGGAAGGAAAAGTCACAGAAAGCATCACATTAAGGTTACACCCACAGGTTGAAGGTGCAAAACCAAACTTTCTCTCTCATCCTCAAAATACCTGGTCAGGCCTTTGAGCACAGTCTGTTGGTATCTTGAGTTCACAGTAACAGTTTCTAAAGTGTTTGTGGCAAAGGAAATGGCTAAGAAATACTATCCTTGCCCTGTCAGTGTCTCAAAAAACCCTACACAGTGATAGCTGCTTAAGCTACAATACTGCTTTTCAAAGAACTTAATGTCAAATAATCTTGTTTCAGGCCACCTGGCAGCATCAGCCTGGGCTCTTTCACTCCAACTCCACTAAGCTTTCCTTTCATCAGCTGTCTTTCCAAACTGCAAATTGGCCTGAATTAGTTTAAGGAGGAAGTTAATGCTGAGGGAAGAGCTACTCTCCTTTAAGTTCTTTAGAATAAGCTGTCTCTGACCACTAATAAAGCAGAGCTCTTTAGAGCTGATAAAATGAACAATTGTCACCAAAACGTCCCTCCTGTTCTTCCAGCCCTCAGCCAAGACAGGGAATCAATACAGATACAGTTCATGAGGTAAAATTTTGTGTTTTTTCAAGTAAATTAAATGTGTCTTAATCCCCATGATCTTCCATTAATATCTTTGTATTCATAACTTCCATAAACCCAGGCCAATAGAAATACAATTCTTTTGATCAGAGAGCATATAATTGGTGTAAATTATTCAATGTCATACTTGTGCTGGGTTGCTCTGTAGAGCGTACATAAGAATAATTTATTTTTTGCTTTTAGGAACATCCTGGTTTTTATCACTGCATAGCATGCTCAAAGAGTTTGATAGGTTTTTTATCATAATCAGTACTCTCTGCTGGTTTTGTAGATAGCCTTTTTTTGAGAGGTACTGTCCTTTCCACACTTAAATTTTTACTTAACTCCTACTTAAAATGTCCTTTTGCACTTGGGTTGGCAAACTGAAAATTATTTTTAAATCTGGAGGGAAAAGAGTCTGTTTCTATACAACTAAGGAATATATGACAAATAATATTACTGAGATACAACAATTTTCCAAATACAACAAATAAAAAGTTTGTTTCTCTGATGTATTTCGGATTTTTCCAGCTTCCTGTTCTGATAATTCATCTCTCAAAAAATCAGCAGGTCTGTGGGTAAGGAAAAAGCACAACCAATTCTTCCTTTGCTGGATAAATCTGTCTTGATACATGAGTAAGAAGTTATCAGAATGACTTTTCTTGGGAATTGTTTAGACTCACATTTTTTTTTTTCCAAACCCTTCATTCCCATGCAAATCATGGACATGCTTTTGCTTACACCAAAACCAGTGAGATAAGGGATAACGTCATAATTTTCAAGATGGTCCAATGCCTTTTTTGACTTTTATTGCGGGAAAAAAAACACAGCAGAAATATGAAATTTTAGAACAAATTTGTAAAGAATATGACATGGGGCAGCAGGACAAACCTCACTTTGGAATGTCCTTCAGCAGCAACTCACTTGTTCTTATTTGCTTCCTGGCAACTCAGAACACCCAGTGGATTCCCTGGAACACTGGACATGAGGATCACTACTTCCTTCTTATGTGGTCAGTGTCCTGATACTTCTGGTACTGACCTGCAGTTCTCTTCTTGGATTTAATACTTCTTTTTACTGATCAGAAGAGGTCTGCTGTGGGATGCCAGGGACTCACAAAGTATAAAACCTTTCCTGAACAAGGCATTTTGAGCGTCTGTGCCAGAACATCTTTCTGTAGTAGATGCACTGATGATGTGGCAAATTCACACCAGTTATTAAATATTAGACCATTAATACTGATTGTTTTGCTAAAGAAATAATTTTCTGTTACTTTTGTAGAAATCTGATTTTCAGATGCAGAATTATTTAGCATACCTTAGGATCATTATTTCTATTAAGCTGGGAGCTTAATTTCTGATGTATGTTTTCTGAGCCAGTTTTTGTTGGTGATGTCCTGTGTGATTCTCAATTTCTTCAGCTGACTGTGTGAAGTGGCACTTCATTGATTTTCTGCTTTGAGAGCAGTGCTACCCCAAGAGTCTTCCTGAGACCGTGATGGAAGCAGGAAAGGGTTGTAAAGAGTAAGGTGGTTGAATACATGTACTGGGATTCTTCAAATTGAGCATCCTTTTTCTGCAGTAATGGTCAGCTCTAGACCTTTCGGCTGCTCTGCTGCCCTGGCACTACACTCCAGAAAATGCATAGACATTTTGGCTATAAAAATATATAATGAGAACTATACAAGGACTAAATAGATTCACTCTGAACTTTTGGGATCATTCACCGTGGCAGAGTGAGAACCCCAGGGGGACTGAGCTGTTCTTCTTTCTCCAGTTTTCATAGGAACTACATGTGTAGAGACATAATCAGGATAGAAACCCCAGAATTAAAATTCTCTAGTATGCACACCTTTTGAAACACTAGAAATAACTCTGATTAAACACATAGATAGCTTTCTGTCATTTTACTGTGCTTTTAGTCAACACACAAATTTGGATGGCTTGTTTAACTTCTCAAATTTTCCAGTTAACGTTGTCCCTAAACACTCAGTTCTCACTCAGCCAGCACTTCCATTGACAGCAATGCCAAGTAGGGCTGCAGGGCAAGGACTGATAGCAAAGATCTTAGTACAAGACAAATTCATTAGACAAGCTAAATAATTTAGGTACATTTGAAAAGCAAATGAATGTAGGGGTGTTCCCTTATGATTATTGCCCACATAGATTTTTTTTAAGAGGAAAAACATAAATTAATAAAGGCAAGAATGTTTTTAATGACAATATTAGTGGCTGCCCTGTGGCTATTAAGACATGCACTCATTGTAAACTATATTGATTTTTCCATCGGATAAAATTCTTTGGTTAAATTGTTATTTGCAGCTATAATCCAGACAGGCTGTTTTGGTCATTATCATGATAAAATGTGGTCAGAAAGTTTTTCATTGGAGCACTGAGTACATATTTTCAGAAAGACCCCTTAACTGCATCAAGGAGAGTCAGGTGCTGTCTATAAGCGCAATAGTCACTGTTTTTGTGGAGGCAATGTTGACATTGATTAATGGAATGAGTTACAGTTTCACAAATCCTGTTTTATCTAAGAACTACGAGTTCTTTGCATCATGCACTCTGTGAATCTACTGCCTTTGCAAATTGAATGCCTGACCCAGTGAACATCCACATGACAAGTTTCACAGAGTACATCCGAAACTTTTGTATATGTACATAATGGGTTTGCCCATCTGCAAGAGAAGAGCTTCAGCCTTGGCAGTTTGCTGTTACTTTGTTCAGGAGGAAATGGTCAGTTAAGATGCAGAAGGTTTTTTCTGCCCATCTGTAGCCCTGATTTTTACTTGAAAGAGTTATATGAATAAAGAGATTTTTCAGGACATATATGAATTACCAGAAAAACTCTCCATAGGACAGGAAAATAAAGAGAAGATGAAAAATGTGGATGCAAAAAGCCTTTTCCACACTCTCCATAACCAGCCAATATGGTACAAGAACAAGTTTTCTTATGCTGTTTTGAGCCAGAACATTAAAATTTATAATGGTTGCTCTAAACTGACCTTAAAATATTTTGTTGGACACCTTTGCCTTGTACATGTCACCATTTTTTATCAACCACAAATAATTTGACTTATAGGTTATGTTTCGCTCATCCTGTTTCAAGGACAGAGTCATCTAAAGCTTTCTACCATTTCAATTCTCAGACCATCTGAGGGGTTCAAACTCTTTTCTTTACTGCTGAAGCAGGAAAGGAATCAAAACCCAGCACTGTGGAAAAAATGTGGCCCTAATTGGACTTAGTGCATGGGCAATAACCTGTTTCCTGAAACAGTATTTTTCCTGTGAGTATTTCACTGCAAATCTCATGTTGCAGCACAGTGGAAGTTTGTGGTGCCCTTTGGATGCAAAGAGTCCTATGGGACCCAAGACACATCTTGCAAAGCAGTGATTTACTTTCTTGCACAGAGATGCCAAAAACTGCCTGAAATGCCATGAAATGAATTACACTAAAATAAAACTTATAGCTTTCAGAAATCGTTCAGTAGTGGAAGTGGCACATTCTGCTCACAAGATTTCTGTTTTGATATGAATCATGCAAGGCAGAGCAGAACTCTGCATCAGATCTTCAGGGAAATTCAGAGATGCTTCACAAGGAATATGGAGCTCCTCTTCTGTAGATCTCTGCAATTTAAGGCTGCTTTTCTTCCCCTTCCTTTTGGTCTTTGAAGGGCTAGGGATCTACAGGAGAGGACTGAGCATTTCAGATTTTTTATGACTTCTAAGCTTTCAAGAACACAGTCTGGTATTGCCTAAATTACAGCTATTCTTGGCTAGGAGCAGAGCCATGGCTGGTGGCATGGCTTGGGGCCAGGGCACAGAGTGAAACAGTGACTGGTGTCTGCACAAGAAATTCTCTGTCACCACGCACCAACCATCCGTGCACACAACACACCCATGAAGACTAAGTGTAGTGACAAAAGAATCCTGCCATATGGTTTAGTTCCTGCTTTCTTATTGCCTTCTTGGATTGCTCAGTCATCAGAATTTAAAAAATACTTAAACATTTCCCTTTTTTAGATGCCCAGCTACTTTGAAAAATTTAGCTATTAAATCAAGATTCCTTAATCCAAGATTTGGGAGGATACATATGTTTTGGTAGATAGGCATGTCAATTCTACAGTAATAGAGGTCTTATATGTATTGAAAGGGAAGGAGTACAGTCACTTTTGATGCTCTTACAGACCTCGCCTACCAGGAGAATAAATGAGAATCAATGTATAAAGGAAGTCAGGAAGAGCTGCTTAAGAGTTTGCTGAACAGAGATATCTTTTTTGATAAATTCTTCATGTCAAATGCCAACAAGCTTAAAAAAGGAACGAGTGCTGTAATTGTGATATCCTGTTCAGGTTGCACTACCCTCAGGGAAACTGCTACTAATGACTGAATTAATTAACGAGAAATTGTTTTATGCATTACAAAATTTAAACCAACCCCCTGCCCCAGTTTCCCTGTCTGCTTACTTTTGCAACAGTGTGAACAAAGAAGCCATTTGCCAATGCTTTGTTAACCTGTTACTCTCGCTAAGCATTTCCGTGTGATGCTGGGGAGGGCAGGGTTGTGGGCATTTCAGCTGGGAGCAATGTCTTCTTGGATCACATACTCTGCAATCATTGTGTAGAAAAGTGTGAAACAAGTACCTTCAGAATCCATGACTGCAATTTTTGGCATTATAACCACTTCTTTCTAAACTTGTCTACATGATTTGTGCCATGGCGCTGTGGGAACAGATATGAAGAGAGAAATTCAGTGATGCAGCTTCCTATTTAACTTCATACTTTTAGAACACCTTGGAAATGCAAAAGCCAGTGCATTATTTATATCACAGGGGTTTTTTGTTGTTTCTCTTCAGTATCATCTAAGTATGCCTCTTGAGAAGACGAATGTCATGAGGGCAAGTTTTTCCCGTAATTCTTACTCCTTTGGGATTACATGATTATCCTTTCATGCTAAAATTGTTTTATCTTCACAGCTATTTATGGGGGTATGCTGTTATTACCTAAATTACAAAAATGGACTGTGCAAAATTGCTAACTCATTTATGTGTAGGATACTGCAGTTTTGTTGGGAAGAGCTGAGTAAAATAAGCATCCCTGTTTTTAACAGGATTATGTGACACATGGCATAGATATAGATAAGGTAGCACAATGCATCTTTAGTTTCTCTTTAACAAACAGAAAGACAGCTCCTTTTCAGCTCACAATTGCAGGCACATTTTGTTCTATTTGAAAGAATGCAAGAAATATTTTCCTGATTTTTATCTGCTTTTAATTAGGCTTCTTTAACAAAGAAAGCATTTGTTATATTTTTTCAAGCAAAGCAACCAAAAAAATGCTCTTCATTCAGATACAGACTTGCCTTGAGTGGTAAAGGCTAAATTAATATTCATTTGAGTCCTCTCTGCCTCTGATAGTGGTAGAATTTAGTGTGTTCACAGTTCTAAGATTTTGTAAAAAAGAAATTATTTTGTTTTACTTGTCAATTTTATAGGCCCAGTGATATATTCTAGCTTTCTTCCTCAAAGCTGAGTCATGATACTGCGTGTATACATAGAAGGATGTGTGTAGAGACACAGCTCTGCATCCAGCACACCTCTGGTCTTATTACCTGGCCCACATATGAAGACAAATCCCTAATGCTAGCTCTACTTGCTCCCACATTAACAATCCAAAGGCTGATTAGGAAAGGAGAAACTCTAACCACACCTTTCTCTTCAGTCATGACAAGTTCTGCCTTCCCTGGTCAGACATATACAGGGCTCAAGCTGTGGACTCAGGGCCACCAGTCTCCTCATCTACTTCTGTGGCCTTGTGACATAGAAGAATATCAAAAAATGCCACATTACCTATTATAAAGTAGAAAACAGAGAAAATTTGAAAGTAAAATCTTGGCCCCAATGAAATTAACAGAGAATTCCATGTTGATTTCCCGCTGGCTAGAATTTCCGCCAGCGTTTGTATAGCTTTATTTCTTTTGGATGCAGAAAATTGGACAGAAGGATGTTTACAGAAGTTATACTTTAATAAGGTACCTCCCTGCTCCTGCCTGTGAATGCAAATGTTTCTGTTACCAGAAGATCAATGACACACGTTCATAAATTGCTACACAGAACAGCAGAAAAGTGAGATCTAGTACCTTGAGAGAATTTAGTCTTCTTTTACTGAAATAATTCTTCTGGGAAAGGTAAAACCTAGCACATAAATTTCCCTCTTCAGTCCTGAGGTGGGTTGGATTTTGTTTTCAAATCCAGAATTTTTGGGGGTTGATAGACTCAGATGTTTCTGTGCCTAGATTGATGGTATCATTTACAAGGGAAAAAGTATGTTTTGATCAAAAAAGTGACATTTAACTAGCTGACTATGTGTAAAAGCATTCTTTTTTGAAACTGCTGTAGTTTTGCAACATGGATATTATTTGTGTATTGTTTTTATGTACAGTTTATAAATATTATTTGTATGTGAGTAAAATTTTTAAAATTTATTGGTATCTGTTTGGTTTAGAATGAGAGGTGTTGTTGCAATACAAATCTGAATTTTAAATTGCAAATTCAATTTATTGCAAAAATATGAGTGGAGTATGAGGCACCAGTTTTGTAACTGAATGATGACTGTGCATCAGCAGAACTCATGTAAAAATCTGTGTACACACATTTAGTCAATGCAAGACAAAGGACATTGTCATCTATCTATTTTCAGTGGTCAAAAAAATTATTGCTCTTTTGCTGGTAATTTCTGTCCTTCAGCTGAAAATTGCTGTCCCTCAACCATGATTTGATATTTCAATGCGAAGTAAATTAGTTTATAAACCATAAATTTGCTGTATTTGGACTTAAATATTCTACTAAAAGAAAATTGTGTTTTTTCTGGTACTGATTTAATGAGAGCAGTTTAAGACCAAGGCTAAAAAATAGACTAAATTATTGCAGAGTAATTACCCTTAGGCTTCTGCACACACTGAGATCTGGACTACAACCCACTTATTCTGGAGTGGAGCATCTATACATGCACACCAGAAAGATTTCCTGGGACAATCTATTCCACTTGAGTTACTCCAGTTAATTACTTTATACTGATGAGTCTTGAAAGTCAGTTCTGCCTTCAGCGTTGAAACGTTCTCAGAAAAAAAGGATGAATTTTCTTGAAGCAACTTTACCAGGAAACACCACATTAAAAGAAACAGTTGGGATTGTGAAGCATTACTCTGTGATACTTTTGAAAACCTTCCTTCTCTTGGCAGCTGGCATGATGCAGAGAGTGCCAGGGCACCCCACAGCCAGCACTGGGAGCAGGCTGGTTTGCAGCAGAGAAGGATTTTCTCCCCTATTTCCTGCCACAGATGTTTGTCCAAAGAATGTCCCTCATGCTGCTCACAGTGATGTACGTGCCTCTTACCATGAGCAACGCTGTTCATCTCATGGGGACTTGCTTGAGGAAAATGCACATGGAAGTTGTTTGCTGATTTGGGGCCAAAGCATGCAAATGCTAATTGAGCAGTGTCCTGTGCACAATTTATCATCTCTGGATGCAAGGGGAAGTGTGTTCTGGTGTGTTACTGGACCATATGCTGCACCACTCTCTGAGGCTTCTCCTCGTTGCTGGGGAGTCTCATTAAATTAATATGGGGCAGCAGGAATATCAGCAAAACAGCTTGATCCAATCTGAGTACGTTCCTTTGCTCCTACAGCTTCTGGCCGTGAGCCTCAAGAGTTAATGGGAATTGGCAAAAACCAGTATGTCCCACTACGGGCAGCTCATGGCATTAAACAATTATGCAAGAATTTTCCTTGGAAGCTATTAGGGATGATGACATTGCGCTTAATATTTGACCTTCCCAGCTTCAACTGCTCAATACCTCTTACTGTACACAGAAATTGCCAAAATCCCACCTAATGAGCTGAAAAATGATATATGACAGATCTGATGGCTAACTGCAGCTAGAAGAAAGACTGCTACAGAGAAAAAAATTCTCAATCTTGCTCTTTTCTTCCTACTTTTTCCCGTTATAAAGAGTGTTTAAATATGTAATTTGAAGGCACAGATAATTAAAAACTTAATTCAAAGTAAGCTGAATTAAGGCAAAGTTCTGTTGTTTTTAATGTCTTTTTGGCTGAAATCTGTAATTTGTTCACAAAGTTATTGGGTACTCATAGGATTTAATTTTTTTCTTTCTGGGAAAGCTGTTTTGGTCTTTTTCCAAGGGGCACTGCTTCAGTTCCATTTATTCCTGTGAGATTTACACCCAGTTAACTCTTTTGACTTCAAGGAGAGGGAATGGTTCTTGAATTAAACTGTAATAAATATATTGCTAGGGGTAACAGAATCATGAGTGCATCCCACTGTACATTTGAGTCAGTGTGTACAAATCTAAGTGTGTTTATAAACGATGCCATTGTCTCTTTTCTCCCCTGCATTATTTAAGTTTCATCTTAAAAGGCCACTACTAAAACGGCTATAATTACGATAGGAGTGGAAAGTAATTTTCAGCAGCTCCAATCCTATTTCAGTCACACAAAACTCATGTCCTACTTTTGATAAGAAACAGTGGAGGTGAAGAAGTGAAACTTTAAATGTGAATTGATTTTCTTATGCAGCCCCACAGCCTTATTTTGCAGAGACCTTGGGATCTCTCACTTCAAATAACATCAATCTGAAAGAAAATGTTGGCAAAGGAATGAAACTGAAGAGTTTTATGGAGTGTTTTTATAATGTACCCCTCCTATTGTAATCAGTGATACAATGTAGAGACTTGAACTCTGAAAACTTCGTGCATCTTTTAAGGGACCTGGATAAATAGCATAGTAAATGGATGGTATGCACACAGCCCTGGGAAAGAGCCTTAGGTTTTCTGTTCTTCATCACTTGTGTGGCTAAACAAGTTTATTATGACTTTATTTTTTCCCCCCTACTTTCCTACTTCTTCAACATATTTTGAAAGGGGTTTTGATGCATTGTCACTTTTTTTGGACCTCTGCTCTCCCCCATGTGTTATTCTACTATCAATAAATGGTAAATCTTTATTACCTTCAAGAGATTTTTATGAGGGAGTAAAATACTGTGCAATACTTTGGGGCAAGGGTAAGCCTACAATGTTTTATCCTACAGGACCTGAAGCTGAAGACTTGGTCTAACAGGACCACAGGGTGTGTCATCTTCAGCAGTCTGAGCACAGTATACTGTTGAAAGGGTTTATCAGTTCCCTTTCCCATGTGGTCAACAATTTTGAAGGCACCTAATTAAATTCTTCATTAACTCATCGCAAAGAGAAGAGGAAATAGCAAAGAAATCCATGATTTAGGAGATTACAGATGAGCCAGAAAGAGTTGATCTTGAACTTGAGTTTTGAAACAGAAATATTTTCAAATATGAAGCAGTAAAAACGCCTTGCCTTACAAGACTGATTTTTTTTTTTTTTTTAATTTTTTTTTAGTTTTGTTAAACTGCCTCCAAAATGCCTTTGGATTATTACACAAGAAATAAAATTCATTGAAATGATATACTGGTTGAGCCAAATTCAGAGATGAGATTAAATCTCTTCTTGGTTTTATGATCTTTTGGGGCTTTTTAAAGAATGTATGTGACTGAGCCTTAAGATGCTGAACTGTCATGACATACAGGGAGGGGCAGGGAGGGTTTCAAAGGCTGAATTTAAGCAGGCTACTTCAAGTTGCTGAAGATAAAAGATGAGAGGGGCTCAAAGTTCAAGCACCGACATCCAGCTAAAGGCAACCACATGGTATTTGTGGACTTGAATTTGGGTAAAATATGTTTAAATCCACATTCAAAACAATATTTAGACAAATCTTTGAAAATGTATAGATCAGTATGTATGACTAAAAAGTCTGAATTATTTATGGGCCAGTGTATGTTGGGCAAGCATAGGATACATTATTTTTAGGTAGATTTTTCAATTTCTGTGGTTTGAATTGTACTGTGGTTAAATCATGAAACAGAGCCTCTTGGAAAAAATACCTGCATATTCCATGTGGAGTTTTCAGAGTGCAGTTCATGACTGTACTAGCAAACAGCACAAAATAACACCATGAGGTGTAGCTCCAATGCAAATAAAACAGGCTTTAAAATCTACAGGTGAGTGTTGTGCAGCATGAACATATACACAGGCACACAAACAAAAGCTTACACTAAATTTTTGCTTTTTGGTTTGGGAGGGAATACAGCTTTCAAATTGATTAAGAGAGCATGCCTAATTAGAAACATTTATCACATGTACATTCACAATTGCTTTTTGTTTTCGCTCTTCATTTGAAATTGTATAAATCACAGGAAAATAAGTATCTCATATCCAAAATGCCCATCTCTTTGTTCTTTTTTATTTGATTGCAGTCACATGAAAAGCGCTGCTTTGAAATGGAGGCAATGGCCAGAGGCCTATTGATTGCCTGTAAACAGAAACAAAAAAGCAGCCCTGGTAACATTTAGAATGGTTTATCAGTGATCAAAGCACAGGAGGTGCTGTCTAGACAGCCTAGGTGTGGACTACCAAATGGATTTCATTAGGGGTCCTCTACTCTGGTGCCATTGTTTCAGCTCTGCTCTTCTTCAGGCCAATCTGTGATTGATTTCCAGAGAGGTGCCCAAGTGCCTGTGGCAATGGGATAAAGCTTACAGGACTTTGCTTGTTCTGACAAGGCAGAGTAGCTGCCTATCACATTAGTGCAAAATGACACTTTCATTTACTTCCACAGTGCTTTGAAACAAATACTTTCAGCTACAGCAATTGCTCTTTGCAGCTTGAGCTCTGGAGTCAACTTCTTGAGTTCCAGAGAGTAAAAGGTTGTGAAATAATTTTGAAGTATCCTATAGTTAAAAAGGGTCATATTCTGACATCTCTGACAGCAACCATACTTTCCTCTTCTTGCATAGTCACAGTTTTTGTTTTATGGGTGCATTTTATCTATAATGTTACTGAGGGTGCTTTTCATTATTGGGGAGGACAGTTTCACTTTTTATCCTTAAAATTCCTGTATGCATCCCACATGTGCTGTGCCTTCCTCTGAGGATACTTGGCATTCACCAACTGGTGCACTAATCACGGGACTTAGATTACTCAAACGGTTTCACTGAAACCCCTAATGTGAAAATGCAGGGCTAAGTTAACTTACACAAAGGCCTCACATTCAGCTGGTGCAAATTACCAAATTAGTAAAAAACTACCAAATTACCAATGTGCAAGAGCAGCAGATGCAGTCCATGCTGCCTAAGCCTCTCCACTTTGTGCTTGTGCTGTTTCACAGGTGACCTGATTCCACTGCTTAGATGCAGATGCTGCTGGATGAACTCCTAGGGAAGAGAGTAAAGGCATGTGGCAAGCCTGCCTGTCACAGAACCACAGAATTGTTAGGGTTGGAATGGATCTCTGCAGATCATCTAGTCTGACAACCTGGAAAGGCAAGGTCACCTGGAGCAGGTGACACAGGAATGTGTTCAGGTGGGTTTGGAATGTCTCCAGAGAGGGAGACTTCACTGCCTCTCTGGGCAGCCTGTTACAGTGCTCTGCCACCCTCAATGTAAAGAAGTTCTTCATTGTCTCTAGCTGGAACTTCTTGTAGTTTAGTTTATGACTATTGCTCCTCATCCTGTCACTGGTCACCACTGGAAGGAGCCTGCACCATCCTCTTGACACCTGCCTTTGAGATATTTATAAGCACTAATGAGATCCCCTCTCAGTCTTCTCTTCTATAGACTAAACAGGCCCAGATCCAGTAGCCTCCCATAAGAGATCCTCCAGATCCCTGTCTCGATGTCTTCTCTTTTATGTCCTCTGGGTCATTGTTTTGGTTTTGTGGATCCCACAAGTTCCTCCAAGGTCATGGACCTCTTGGTAATGACAATACCAGGCAGGAAGCTCTGAAGGGTTCTGTTACAGCTAATAAAAGAGATATATAGAACTTCTAATCCAGAAATCAATGCTCCATCCCCAGCAACGAAATGTCAGAAGACATTGTATCCTCCACAGGAAAGCTGGTGGAGCAGTGCTTGGGTAGGGAGCTCTGAGCAGAATCACTCCCTCCAAGGCCTTCATGGGTTCCTTACGTTACTTCAGAGAAGTCTGAAAATATCAAGGAGCAAAAATCCAAAATTCAGTTGGTGAAATTATTTGGGCAATTGCTAAATGTATCATTTGGTTTGGCTTTCACTTTCTTTTTTTAATTTATGGAGGTAACTGTGACTGCTGCCACACAACAGGTCTTTGTGAGACGACATATACTATGTTAGAAAGATCTCTTTAATACCCTCCAGACTAAGGCTAAATCATTTACTTTGCAGATAAAATTTTGACCAGTGCTCTGTTTTCAAATGGAAAAGCCTATTTTTCCAGACTTTTTGGAAGATGAAAAAACTGACCAGGTGGCAGCAGGGGTCAAGGGGTCATTGAAGAAAAATGGACTGGAGCTTGATTAAGACACCAAAAGGCTTTGCCATCTCCAGATACCGGCTCTGCCTAACCAGGGTGAAATAAAATAAAATTGGTTTCAGAATGGTGATTTTGTTAAGGAATCTCTATCTATTCAATATTAAGGGAAGAGCAACATAGTGTTAAAGGCATGTGCAAGGTCTGTGTGCCATGTGGGTGCCTGTCATACAACTCCTGAACAGCTAAGATATAAACCAAGAGATTCATACCATTGGCTCTGGGAACAGAGGATTTGGTGTCCCAGGCTCACACCTGACCCAGGCTGGATGTACAGAGGGTGACCAGGCACCACCTTTCAGGACAGCAGTCTGTCAGCAACCTCAGGTGAGCTGTGGTCTCCGTGGACTCCAGAGGCTTCAAGGACTCATTGGGTTCGGTAGATGTAGTCACTCATATGGTTACATTCAATAACCAATGCAGTTCCATTAAAGGAAATTACCTATTGATTTTTTTAGCATTTCAGCCTAATTTTTAATTTAGATTTTCTATTACTGAAGTTGGGCAAGACTGAAGAGAAAAATCTGTTGCAAATACCTCAGTTCTCCTCACTGTTTTTGTGATTGCTTGTGTTTGCTCACACCAAACGTGGGTCATTTGCAGTTGGAATATGAATGTGTGCACTCACACATAATGCTTACAAAATTCAAACCATTGTGAAGTGATTGCTGCTACCTCTCTAGTAAAAGCTTAATATTATGATTGGCTTTGTTGAAGGCTGAGGTTAAATAGAAGGTTGAACTAAAAAATTTTGCAATCTTAACAAAAGGCCATGAACTGGGAAGACTGTTAAAGTTTCTAAAAATGTGTTCTTCTCCTTCCCACTCATTCTGTTTTAACCCATTCTATTTCTACTCCATTGCAGAAATAGATTCATTTCTGGTTTGGAACTATTAGAAGAAATTTAGGTGATAGTTAAAAAAGTAAGGGCTGAGGACTGAATGGCATAGAAAAGATAGTAAAACACTTTTGCAAATCTGTGTCTGAATCAATGATGCAGAAGAAGGAAAACATAATGAAAAAAGTCTTCACATTCTTTTCTTGTAAATACAATGACCAGAAATGAGCATTTCTTTGTTCTGATTTATTGTTTTTCTCAACACTTTAGTGATAAAGTGAGTATAAGCTGAATTGTAAAACTTTTCAAACTCTTTTGAGTAATTATCTGCTGTTTACTGGAACATCTTCCCTAAATGAAATCTTCAGAATTCACACTCAAAACTACACACACACAAAACATACAAAACTACAAATTAGTAGTTTTATGCATAATTTCCTTCTCATCACAAAAACATGGGGCTAATACCACAGAATCATTCAGTGAATTAATTTATTAAAGGCTTTCATTGGCCCAGTAAAAAGTTTAAAGATAATTTTCTTAGAAAAAAAATCTTTCTAGCTTTCTTAGAAAAGACATTTCTAACTTTCTTAGAAGTTATCTTTACATTCCTGTGTTCTAAAAAAATCTATATACATATTAATGTAAATGTTGTTTCTTAGTGAGAGAAGAAAGAGCTTTTCCAAAAAATTATTCTTTTGCATGGTAGAATTGTGTGAATGGTAAAATTGTGGCAATGCCCCCCAAAAGGCAGATTTGTAATAATTTGGTTAGCAATAGCCTTCCCTTTCACCAGTGCTGTGTCTTGTTTAGACTTAGACCGTTTAACATTTCTCTGTGTTCCTGTGCTCAAGTCAACTTTACTGTGACTTAGATTTCATTAAAACAGCACTTCATACTTACTGCAGTAGATCATGCCTGTCTGTACTGAGCTTTTCAAACATTTCAGGCACAGCTCTTTAATAAATACAAGTTTTTTAAATGAAATGCTAATGAAATGCTTGGGACCTAATGAAATGGTGTAGACCTTTATCCACTCAGCTTCTCTGAGAGCACCATGTGCCAGGCATTCGCTCAGAAATGTCCAACGATGTTTTGCAACAGCAGCTACATGCCTGAGCTGACCTTTGCCTGGTGGTGCAAGCTCCAAGTGCAGAGCTTCCTGTGCCATTGGCAAGAGCTGTCTTTCCATCATATCTGTTGCAGTTTTCCATCGACTTTTAGACAGGCCTTTAACAGTGACCAATTAGCTCCTTCCTACCTCAGTGAGTGGTGTGGACGTTACCACTTCAGCAGACCTGTCCCATTGCTGAGCTGTGCCCTATTTTGGATCAATCTTTGTCTCTTCCCTTCTCTCATTGACTCTTTTCCTTTGCTTCTTTTGGCCAGAATAAGACACTAAGATACTCCATCACCCACTATGCTTTGGATTGCTTAAATATATTCCCCTCCCTTCCTCTGCCTGGCCTGTTCAGGCTGAACTGCCTTACACCCTGAAGCAAACTTGAAACTTAAATAACCTCAATAAATCTCATCCTTTGCTCTGGCATCTGGGTGTCTTGCAAGACATGTAATGGGATGTTCAGGGTCTCAGCCACTGGGAGATGCCTTTTGCTGCCTGCAGCTCTTGCCGTCAGCTGGGAAAAAATTATTTAATCATTTAAGAAATGCTAAACGACCAGGTGTGCCATTTTTTGACTTCTGTGCTCACTTCTCAGTGCCACAATTCAAAGGGCAGTTTCTGGCCCCAAGACATTATTTTTTAATACAAAGTAGCACTTCCAAATGTATGTTTTCCTGGGTATTCCCTCTGCTTTCTGACTGTCTGGAATTTTTCGTTTAGAAAAACAATGTCACATTGAATCAGAAAAGCCTATTTGAATGTAGTCTCCAGCCTCACCCAGTTCCTCTTACTTTTGGCTCCCTTCTCAAAAAATAAATCTCTCTTTCTTATAGGAATTTTTTTCTTTGTCACTCTATGGTGAAACTTTCCAGTTTTAACAAAAAACAATGTCACTCTCATTCTTTGCATTCCAGAGCTTTGGATTAGTTGATTTAACAGTGATTAATTGTGCTACATGTTACCAAATATCAGTCTTCACATAAAAAGCCAAATTCTCTATGATCTCAATGTAAAAGTTATAATTTCAGAAGTTTTATTAAAAACAAAACTCAAATATAAGTCTATGGCAAAAACAATACACTGTATGTTTTAAAACTTTATTCCAAGTGCCTTTTCTGTAACACAGATGATAGCTCTTGCAAAAGAAAGTAACAATCTTTGGTATAAACCAGATCTTTCAGTAATAGAAATAGTGACAATTTATGATACCTAGGGATTCTTTCTTCTTAATTAGGATTCATTTAGAATTCACCTGGAAAATTTTTAATAACCCTTTCTTCCTAACAAAGAAGCATGTAGTGGAATTTTAATGGCTCCATTATGTTAAAAACCCACAATGTGATTGTAGTGACGATGGGAATTTGGCTGTACTGCTTGAAGAACATCTGGTTTAAAATAAATATGCAAATGTCTTCATATATGTGTTAATCTGTCAAGTCCAAAGGATGCCAGAGTTCAGTGAGACCAGACACTGAAGTGTAGTAACTAAATAGAAGTGGTTGGCAGCAGCTTAGGTTTGCATCACACAGATCTATTAATTCATATTTACCTTGAATGCTGTTAAAAAAAGACACTGCAGACTATATGTTATATTCTGATGAGATACACAGGCACATCAATAACAAAGACCTTGATGTTCATCCCAATGTCACTTACACCAGGCAAAACCCACGTTTTTCTTCTTTAGATTTGTGAGAGTGGTGTGTCTTCTCCCACAAACCTGAGCCACCAATGGTGACCACTATGTCCATTTCCTGGTTTCTTTCTTGGGACCTTATTTCATATTGGGTATATTAGTTTACAGAGAAGGCTGGAAAGCAACTTCTTTTCTAAAAAACCTTTTGCATGGGAAATCAGAATGGTTTGGGTTGGACAGGACTTTAAGGATCATTCCATTACAAGCCCCTGCCAGACAACAATGTAGCATCCTTCTGATCTTCCTTTCCACAGCTGTGATGGCCCAGCTGAATGTCCTCCAAACTGTGATCACTGTTGCTCTGCATATCCATCAGTGAGATCTGCCAGGTAAACCTTCCAGCCCTGGCAAGTCCTGATCCATCATGCTAACTAGGCTTCAGGAAAGTAGTGAGAGATCAGCAAGTAAAAGACCATCTCTTGGTAACATGCATCTCAACACAACACTGTGGATATGTGCATAATTATGGGGCCTTGCCTGTCCTGATGTAAGTGGGCCACTTCCCACCTTCCTTGTGGGAACCTTCCTTGTGGTGTTACAGAGGATGTTTATAAATATAAAAATATAGGATTTTAGAAGCAGCTTTTGGTGATTTTGTAAAAGTAAAGAAACAGCTTTTACTAAGAATATTAAATAAATACCTTATAAAAGATTAGCTATTAAGCTTATTTGCTAGGTAGTTACTAAATAGAAGTCATACAGGTAAGATGTATAATGTTGAAACTCAGCAAAGTGGGACCTAGATATTTGTCAGAAGTTGATAAAGCAGAACTTTGTGGCTTGAATACAGCAAAATCAAGCCCCTCATCTTTGGCAAGAGCAAAGTGACTTGAAAAACAGCCAAACCTCCAGTGCACCTGCCCAGAAGCAAAGATCAACCTGAGGAAGATGTCGGCCTTCCTCCCAAGACCCCAGCTCACAATCACCACGTGTGACAGTTAATTAGAATACAAAGCCAGAGAAGGTGGGAAATGGGTGGGTGGGGAGATGTGGGTTTGTGGGATCAATGTGTATTTAAACCTGAACCTTGTCTTGACCAGGTACACATGGTTTGGAGGACATATTCCCCCATGTGTCCCAGCTGGATATAAAACACACCTGCTTTACAATTCCTAATTGTAAAATCCTTATCCTGTGCTTCAGTGGGAAGTCTTGCCTAATGTGAACCTGCAGGTGACATCCTTGTTTTGTGTAATTCAGTAACAGTCAAGAACCAAAACTTTTCCAAGAGATGTTCTGGGGAAGAGAAAGGTATTTAATCATTTGAGGTTATCACTAGGAATTGAGAAACACCTCAGATCCCAGCTTTTCTCTTTGTTTACATATGTATGAACATTTTTAATTTGATTTGCCTCCAATTAGGCGATTGTTTTTCAGTGGCTGTTTTATATCTAGTTTTAATCTGAGCAATACTATACAGAAAAATGCTGCTTGCTTTTAAAGAGCATGAGGTAAGCTTAGTTCTAAAAACAAAACAAAGCAAACCCACCAAAGCTACAGTAGAAAATATTAATTTCCACAACTAATTCAGGAAAATTTTTATTGTGCCATTTGAGATACACATGAAACAGATTTTCCAGATCCCCAAAGAAAACAGAGAGGTCACTCCCCTTTACACTGTCCATACTAGCATGCAAGCATGTGGTTATATTACACCCTACAAAGAGTCATTAGGTCTGCTCAGAAAACCCCGTGAGTCAGTCAAAATATCTCCAGCTGGGAAGTGCAGCTCTGTCTAGCCTACAGCACCATGCTGTGATTTAAAACCATGATGAAGCCCCTTGTGAGTGGGAGCCTATACACTTACTTTAGCCTGGGTACTTAATTTTCAGGATGTTTGGGATCTCAATGAAATTAAGTTTTCAAGGTCTGAACTTGTCTTCAATTTTATTTAATGGTTATCATCTGGTTTCTCTAGGTAGTTGACGTGATTTACATTATCAGGACTTTAATAAAACATTTCTGTAGGCTCTCTGTAAACAGAATTTCTGAAAAGAACTAAAATTTGTTCTACTTACAGACACACATAAAGTTAAAAGTACTATAAGGATTCTTCAGAAGTGTAAATTAGCAATAAAACATTAAAATAATGTCTACATTATTTTTATGATCATCTATTATGTTTATAGCAATTCTCCTTAATGAGGTTGAACTGACTCTTTCTACAAAGGTCCAACAGTGCTGTCTTTAGTGGAATTAACCCAGGAAAAAGAAACAGTCAATGAATTCTCTAATGCTAACTTGCGTAACAATTTAAAATGTACAGTCCTCTGGCAATAGCCATGAATTCGTTGTCTTGAAATGTAGACAAATGTTAAGTATTAATGCACCTTCAGATATGGGAAAATGAGTATGTTATGATTTATGTTTCCTTCATTCCTATCACCTTAAATAAGAAAAATGCTAGTTCTCAATTGCCAAATAGCTGTATCTGGTATTTGTTAGATTATGATTAACAATAACAATTGACAGCTAGCACCTCAGAGCAAGCCAGCTCCTCTCATTACACAACTGATAGTTCAGACAAGATTTAATCAAACAATGAAAATATACAACGTTTATCTTAGCTACTATGCAGGCCTGCACAGGTTGAGGGGTTTTTGTACGGACAGGCAACAAAATATAAGAAATGTTTCATCTGACCCCCAAAAAGCAGGTGCTAACCTAAACTTTAATGGACATGTGTACTTTGGCTGGCAAGAGCCTCATAAAGGGCCTCTTTTCCTGGTGTTGTTTTTTCTTTGTTCTGTCATGAGTGGGAACAATTTGTGCAGATGGAAAGGATGATACAAGTATTGTTTCTAGGGTTGTGTTTCTGAGTGGGATGTCTTTCCAACCCAGTCTCAGAGTGGCTTCTGCAGCCCTCAACGAGAACAGTCAGCCAGTGAAAAGGAATAACTTCACCCCCTTAGCCTTCTCTTTATCCTTTTGTATTTTGGCTGACACCTGCAACGTATTAATCAGTCAGAATCTGGCCTGCAACACAATGTGCGCAAAAGTAACTTTCTATTGAGTGACCATGATGTCTTACTGCACTAAACATGCTCATTAAAAACAGGCAAACCCATTAAGTTAATATAAAGCTAGAACAGTTCCAAATACTTAAAAATAGAAGTGCAGCCAAAATTCCCAGAAGTTGGAAATGATTAAGCTGTATTCCATATTTAGCACATATGAACACACATGTGAACATGAACACATTCATACACAAGGAAATATATATAGGCTGTGCTCCCCAGGTGCAGAGGGATAGGAAATGTTGTTAATCACAGAGAAAACTGTTTTGTAGTGTTTTGTAGTCCTGTGTGCTCTGACCTAAAAAACATATATATTTTATATATTGGATCCACTTTTCCTTACTCTTCTTTTTACTAGAGAAAATAAAAATAAAACAAATAGAAAAGTTCTTGTGATCTTGGAAGAAAGGAATGTATGGTGCCCAGCAGAAGAAACAGAATAATAAGAATTTCCGCATAAATACTGAGTTAAAGGAATGAGTCTTTGAATTAGTCTTAGCAGAAATTGTTAAAGGACAGAGAAGTCTACAAAGCGAGCAAGTGCCCTGTGCAAATATGTCACTGCCCACAGTAGACTAAAAGTGATGGAAAAGAGTAAATTATAGTCCCGTTTTATCATCTCTGAGTGTAGATACATTTCTCCTACATTTACACCAAATTTCAACATTCTTCCAGTGGCTCCTTCACCGCATTTCTTGTCATGACAGCTGGGCCTTTCTTCAGCAGGAGAACTTGCACAGGACAGATCTCATCCAAAGCCAGATAAAAGCATCTATAGGAGCCAATGTGAAAAATCCTGGCTTTAATGGTTAGTAAGAGGCAATAGCAACATCAACCTGCAGAAGTATCACAGAAGATTTGCAATTAAGCATAGAGCCACACCTCAGAAATGCTAATAGCTTATATATTCACTTAATACAACATTTCTGAGGTGCTCCTGAGGAGACTCTTTTGACCCTTGGTAAGAAACATAACATTTCTCAGAGTTAGAGAAATGTCTTCCTGTGGACATAGGTAATTACAAACAGTTTTCAGAATAAATAGTAAAGACATTTGAGGGCCAAGGTCATGAAGAAGTAAATCACCTGTGAATATAACAAAGTATTAGTGGGCACACAAGTTGAAAGTCTCCAAGCATCCCTAGAGTACCCTCATGTCATATACAGAGTATCCTTGGCCATGATTATAGCCACACCATGAAAACCACTTGTTCTGTGCAACTGTGATGTCCCACAGGAACTTACCAAACTGGAAAAAATTATGCCAGTTAACACTTTCAAAGCAGTATAAGGTCAAGATTTCAAGTTTTAGAAATACTTAGAAGCACTCAGTCTTGGCAAGAGAAGTAGGAGGCTTGCCTGCCTTCCAGCATCAATGCTTTCACAGTCTTTCTTTGGCTGTATCAGAGAGTTCAGCTCTGAGTGAGCTTTCTGTGGCTATGTGCTTTGTCACCAGCTTTGTCCAATAAAGCAGCAGTGGAGATTTTAAAGGGATAATTAATGCAAAAAAGTTGTTCTGACTAAAGCAATACCAGTCTTTACCAGTTTCATAAAGGAGCCAACAACTCAACAGTTATGGCCTTATTAGAAACATGAGTTAAAGTTCTATTTTTTTTTTCCCAAAAAAAAACCCCTACCTACTGTTGCTGAGTTGAGGAGAAAAGAGGCAAGCGAGCTAAATAGGTAACTGGTCACTGTGGTATGATGAGGCCAGAACTTTCTCTGACTTATAAATAGCCCAGCTAAAGTCTGGGATGAAGTGTGCTGGGGTCATACAAAGAATTCATGGCTCATGCCAGAATTGCACAATGTCGTAATTGTAACCCTTGCTTTCATTTATTAACTGCAGTGTTTCTTGTGCCAAGTCTGTAGTTAAACTGCACATTCTCTGGGAAGCAAAAGTGTTGTCTTTATATTCAACAAGGTGCCTGTAACACTTTTTGGAGCCACAATTATTGTAGTATAGTTCTATGCATTCCTGTAGAATTCATATCCCAAAGAGCCTTTCTGAAACATCAGTTACACTCAGCAGTATTCTCTCCTCTCATTTTTTCTTCTTTCTTTTTCTTTTCCATGCAAAAAGAGAAGAGCGTAATGCCAGATGTATTAAGCTGCTGGGTTTGCAATATGCTTAGCAACACAAACAGCCTCGCTGACAATGATCCCAGTGAGAGGAAGCGTTTCACAATAAAGCCATTAGCCATGATGTGGTCTGAAGTTCCAGATGCATGTGTCTAAAAGTTGACCTTTTTTTTTGCCTATCTGGTTTCCTGTGAATTTTGGACTGTGAAATGCACAATGTACCATTTTTATTGGCCCATGTATATTGGGAATGATATGCCTTTAGTGGTGTCTGCAAAATTACTCCTGAACACTTTGGAGAGCATGTGGAGCTCATTTGCATTTCTTCCTTAAGGCTTGGGGAAAACTGTCTGTTTAAAAAAAACACATTTCCTTGTGAAAAACCATGCAATTTTTGATTCCCTTCATAGTATTTAAGAGAGAAGAAAAACATACAGCCTTTCTCACTTCCCAGTTCCCTATATAAACTTTATATACCTTGCAGAAGTATTCCTCAGAATACCTTCCATACGATCTACTTCAGCTAGTCTAATTCACAACTAATCTGAATAATATCTGCTGAGACATTTAAAGGCCTGATTACATTAGAGAAATTTGTGGCTGTCTGATATTACCTCATTGATCACAATGATTCTTGTCAGTAAGTAGCTGTGAATTGCAGGCACAATTCACAACCCAGCACTTATTTTACAGACTACGTCCACACAGCTAATCTAAATGTAATCTGTGGTTGTCATTCCTTAAATATTCTGAGTCCTGACTCAACTTCTGCATTTCACAAGAGTTCTTTAGTCAACAAATATTGTAATATGTGATTATAGGGAAATAAAATGGAAAAAGCCTTCTAAGTCATCAAAGCAGTGCAACAGATGCCTAGTTTGGGAGGGCTAGAGCATATTTCCTTTTCTTCCAGACAAAAGAGATTTACAGGAGAAGACCCAAAATTGTAGTGATACTGGGACTGAAGGCAAGAGCAGCAGAGTTGAAAGACCATGCCTGTGTCTTGGGACACAGCAACAGCAAGAACCTTTTTACTTAATGGTGCCACAGCTATGAGGAGAATTACTTGTAGAATAAGCTCACACAAATAAATCAGGGTGACTTGGTCTATTGTCAATGTTTTTTTAGAAGAAAATTTCCGAAGGAACTGCAGCTCATTTTTTCCCAATCAGCCTAAAATTATTCTTTCAGATTTTATTGTAAGATAAGGAAAGAAGAAACTAATGTAAAGTCTTCCAAAACTGATTGGAAGCATGCATCCATTTTAGAAATGAGATAATTTCAATGGAATAAGCACTTTAGCTATATTTAGGATTTATGACCATTTTTTAACAAAGCTGCCAAGAAAGAATGAAATTTTACTTGGCAAATTTAAGCATGTTTTGTTTCAAAACATATGGTGTAGAAATTTGGGGAAAAAATGATGCTTGAATTCTCTCCTTAACTTCCCTTTCCCGTTGTATTGGCTTCAAGGTACAGTGTATTTTATCAGCTGTTTCCTACAAACCCATCCTCCTGACACTGCTGATTCTTGTCAGACCTGCTGCACTGTTCTTGTCTCCTTCTGCCTTATAAAGAATCTTTAATTGGTAAGACTTAACAGAAATCCTTCTCTACCCCCTTTGCTTATATTCATCTCCTTTTGCTACCTTTCTCTCTGCATTATTTTGTGCCTATTTTTCCCTGATTTGCTTCATTGGACACTATCCAACCTTTTTTGCCTCCCACCCCTGATTCCCAAAATCTAATTCTCCCAACTGATAGAGTGCTAGAAAACTGACAGAAGAAAAGCCATCAATTTCATTACAGAGACCAGGCTGAATGTCAAAGCGGGATGACTTAAAACTCCATTTATATAATTTTTCTTCATTTAGGGTGAAACTTTTATAGAAAACTCTGAAAAAATCCCCTACACACACACTCACACATCATTCTTTAAATTTTGCTGTGCATAGAGCTACTAATATTGTGGAAAACAAGGAATATTTTTTGTGGAATGTTTTCTTCTTTGATAAGAATCTTATCCCAATTTTGTCTTCAAATATATCCTTCAGTAATCAGGGGATGACTAGTAGCTCTTTATATTTCCTGACATGATTTCCCACTGTTAACATTAGTTTTAATTTCCATGCTTTTAAATGATACACAGTCGAGTTCATAGTGCTTTGTGTTGTAGTATGCTGTAATTTGATTTTGTAGCATTCTATAAATATCCACTTTACAGAGGTCAGAAAATATCAGGTGCTAGAAATATCCTTGTTCCTTCTTTGTGCGTGAGATTAGCTCTAGTTTGCCAATCAACACTGTTAATTCTTGTTAATATTTTTATTTCTTTTATCTATAACGTACAATATATGGGATATTCATAATACACAGGATATCAGAAGTAAAAAAATATAAATATGAAACAATTCTTCATGTTGTTTAATATTAATGTCACACTAAAATTATAGAGTTAGAGCATTTTTAGTGGTTTGGGGGTTTTGATTGGTTAGTTGGTAGGTTTTTTTCTGATTGGTTTGTTGTTTTTTATTACTGAGAAATAGATTTTAGCTCTGGTCATGGTGTTAGCAACATTGAATTTTTAAATAATTAAGAATTCATTGTCATTGTCTTTGCTCAAATTCAGTGAATAGAACCACTAGATTCCATTGCTGGTGGTATCCTGGTATGACATGGAACCTCCATGGAAGGTGCTCTGTGACGACTGCCAGCGGTTAATGATGAGGGGTGTCCAGGGAGCCCTAAGTTAAGTCTTGGGTGTGGCCATTTACAGTTCAGATATCTCTAACTGTTGGAAGGTTTCTTGGGAAGACATTTCAAAAAACAGCAGTGCTGCTTAGCTGTCTTAAAATTTTCTTATAATTTCTTATAAATATAGTTGTGGGTTTGTTTTGATGGGGGTTTTTGCTTGATTTTAATTTGGTTTTTTTGTTTGTTTGTTTTCCCAAATGCCTAAATTTGGTTTTGCTCCATTAGAAATGATGCAAAATATTAATATCTTCTTGCCTCCCGCAAATTATAGATGTTATATGTAAGAAATATTAATAAATATGTAAGCTTCAGTATATAAATATTCAAAGAAGGGGAATATAATGAACAGTTCCAGTCACTTTTCAAGAACAAATCTGTGTCCTCATGAAAGCCTTCTATCATACTGTATTCGGCCACAAAGTTGCTATTTCCAATAATATTATGATTTCATTACATGCTTTTATTCTGTTTACTGCAATAAAATAATTTCTTCATTGTTAAATAATTAAAAAAAAAAGCTCTATTATGTTTTTGTAAAGAAAAACAACCAGAGCTGTTGAAGCAAACCATTCTCTATGTTATTTTGGGAGAACAGTGAAGTAGGAAGTCAAGGTCACCACTGGAAATGTATGTGTGTGTGTGTGTGTGTGTGTATGGGCATTTGCAGCCACATCCCAGCACAAAGCCTCAGCTGATTCTGCAGAGGCTGGGGGGATTAAAGATGAAACTCCCAGCAAAAAGGCTTAAGGGTTGAAGCTGCACTTTTAAGGAGTTGTAAAGGAACATACCAGAGTGTCAACATCAATCATTCCTTTATGCTCCTGGTTTAGCATTTTCTACTTATTTATCTGTTCTTCTTTTGTTTAGCAAAATCCTCAGCCTTCCAAGCTGTGTTCACATAAGAGGTGAGGAAGCTTTTACACAGCTAAGGTTTATTAGTGAACTAATTGACTAGTTCCCCTCTCCAACCCATAAGTGTTCTCACATTTTAGACAATCACATTTTAGACTCCGTGTCTAATGTGTCCACTTTCCAAATCGCTTTTCCAGCTTTCCCTGATGAAGTCAATAGGTTGTAAGACCACCGTGGGTGCCTGTGCTGGGCACTAGGGGAGTGCTGTGTGTTCCAGCCCTGATAGCCTGAAGTAGCTATTAGTTCTAATTGTTGAATGGCTGAATGCTTTGAAGGACAAACCTATGTCCTAAGGCTGTGGCCCTGATGAATGCAAGGGTTGCTTTCACTTGTCATTAGTAATTGAGGGTAAATTAATATTTACTAAGCAGAGTTTCACAGGAAAGAGAATGCATGAGAAATCTAAGGGCAAAAATGCCACAGGAGAAAATGTTGTTTCCTTTAACACTTTGAAGTCAGTTGGCAGCCATTAAAAAACAGCTAGTGGAAACTTGGGATAAAATTAATAATTTTATTACTTTCCCCCCTTATTATAACAATAATTTCCTCTCCCTTGATATATAAACATTATAAACATTCCAGATGCATTATATATGTTATTAGTGGGTGATACCCTGCTAACTAGAACTGCTGAATTTCAGAAATATTGACTTGTACAAAATAGATTTCATTCACAATGTGTGAAAATCTATCACAGCTGTATGTGTGTTTGCAGAGGAGCTACAGAGCAGCCCATTTCTATGTAGCATTTGATTTATTTAATAAGTTTGAAAATGCTACACAGATACAGCTCTTTGGACCAACCTTTAAACATCAGAGGTTCTTGTCATATGATATGTGGTATACATAAACATTCACACTTTTTTTGATGTTTCCTTAAAGCATCACTACAGCCCTGAAGTGATCCATATGTTGACTGAATACCTAATGCTGATTGAATTAAATATGGCATAGGCACTACTTGGTGGAAGTCTTTCTCACCAGCCACATAAGATTTTTTTTTTTTTTTGATGTTCAGCTATTCAGTAAAAGCAAATGGAAGCATAGAACTAAAACTGGCAGAGTGTGCAATCCAGCAGAACAGAAATAAAACACTGTGTGAAGTAGCAAAGGCGCATCTTTGAAATTGACTCCTGGATTATTCTATTGGCTCAATGTCTTGACTTTAATACCAAACCTCTCAGGTTTGCTGATAGAGCCAGGGAAGACACCCCTCACAGGGGCACAGAGTGTTTTCAGGAGCAGTTTTCTTCTGCTGGAATGACCTCTCCTCCATCCAGCCACCACTCTGGATGCACTCTTTTGTTCAGGCTCCATCATACCAGAAGCTGGGTGAAGAATGGTGATAAGGGATTTTCTGTATTCAGACACATCTATTTTAGATAAGGTTCATAGCACAAACCTGATGTAAAACAAGGCAGGCTGCAATCCTATGATGAGAGGGAAGGAAACTTTGTGTAACCAGTAATTTTCCCCAGCCTTTCCACTGAGAAAAGTTGATATGCCCCAGCATCACAGACAGTTAACCATCAGCTCTTTATCTTAATTGAAACGTCAAAGGTTTGGGGACATTCTGAGAGCTACATTGAAATGTCTATGGTCACATTCTAATATCCTGGACAAATGGAGCAGGAGTGAGGACTACAACTTTAGGGAAGTAAAAGACCATTTCAGATGAAAAAATCTACTCTGGCCAGTTAAACCAGATTTAAGTCTGCTCTTGCTAAGAAAGCCACATGAAACGTTCTTACTGGAACTTAAAAGTCCCAAATTAAATATCATTATACAGCACATACATTGGATTCATCTGTCTAAAGTTCCTTGGAATAAAGCAAACCTCTTTTTTTGGGGTATATATATTTTAGAAGAAATTTTTTTTTAGAAAGCTAACATCACATTGACTCTTTAATGTGGAAACAGCTAAAGTCACTGGTAAGACTGTGTGAAATCTCATCTTAATCTTCATTAGTCATACAGATCTGTTCCTCATTTTGAAGCATCTAGTAAAGGCATTTTGAGGCATTCCAGTAAAATTCTTTCACAGGTAGCCCTGATAGAACACCACTTCCAAACACTTGGAATCATGAAATATTCATCTTTTTCCTGAAATATATGACTCCTTGCAGAAGACACTCCCTATGTTTCTTTAGATTAGAAAGAAAAACACAAAACTCTAAAGTCCCAGTGGAAACTCATTAGACACCAATAAACCACGCTGTTTAACAGAAACAACTGTTGTATCTGAAGAAATGAAATCTGCACCTGGGCAGCTGCTGCACAGCTCCATCGGTGGCTTCCTCACCCACCCCACATCACGTCTAATTGCCCTATGCTGTATGTCTCTCTGTCCACAACAACTCAGCTGCTCTTTTCCTTCTGAGGCTGCAAATCTTTTTCTTGGAAAGGAAAATATTTCCAAGGGCTTAATTAATTTAGTATAGCAAGAAATTAGTCCAAAAAGAAGGGGAAAAAAAAAAGGCCCAACCAACAAACCTCTCATGTTAACTCCTGACACAGTGCTATACAATTTCAAAGAAAGCATGTCTTACTATGGGCTTTAAGAGCTCAACTTCCCATTAACACCACTAATAAAAATGTAATTAGAATTGTAGTTTCGTTTTCTCCCTCCAGCAGAGCATTACTGCATTCCTCCCCTGCGCGGGCTTGGCGTTCCGGAGTTTGTAGTTAGCAGCCAGCAAGATGTGTCCTTTTGGCGGAACTCACCACTTTGTGAAAGATGTGGTCAAGATCCCGAGGAACCGTATTGATACCAGATGTAGTCTTGTCACTGAGTCTTAAACCAAGATTCTCATGAATCTTAAGTTTCCATTTTCTCTCCCCGCTCTATTACAAGGAAAAGAGTCTGGGTGAATTACTGTCAATGTTGCTAGCAGAAGTATTTTTTACTTGAAAATAGACGTCATCGTGGGAAAATGCTATACAAGAAACTATGTCGAAACAAATTTTCACTAAATTAGGCAAGCTAAGGTTGTCATGTCTTAATTAAATGAATGCTTGCATAAATATGTTAGTATGTCTAGTCAGAATCAGTAGTCCTCAAAATCGATGCTGCACCGCCAATTTAGTTTTTAGACAATAAAGGCATTGGCTCTTTAGCATCAGTGCTCTACGTGTTGCAAAACAAAATAGAAACAATTCTCATTGGTGAAGGATTTCAATAAACTTTAATAATATCCATATGTACAATAAATATTTCTGGGCCCTCAAGCACTTATATTTCCTTTTGAACTTGTGAACAGAAATTGATTCAAGGTGATAAATTTGTAATCCATTATGATGGATGGAACTGCCTTTTAAAAAAAAAAGATAATGGTATATAATTTATATATTCTCTGTGAGTAGATTTGGAAAAAAAATCTAAAAGGAAGCCAGATGTAATGAAGTAGAGTAAATAAAGTCAACTGTAATATTAGTTTTTACTTAAGTAAGTGCCACATAATTAGGAGTACAAAGAAATGCAAATGAAGCAAATATTGCTTTTGGCTGCCACAGCTGACCTTGTAACAACTTGGTTTAAAACAATATATTTATCACATATCTAACTTTAATTAAGTAAAGTACGATATTTGAATTAAATTTTCAAGCTGGAAAAACAAGTGTCGTAAGATTAAACAGAAACATGTGTGAATTTCTGAACACATTTGCAAAGTACAGCTTTGCCATTAAAAGCTCAGATGCTATAGTTTTGCATAACAGAGAACCACAGCTGCACGCGTGGTAAAATAGCAAATGTTGATTTCTAAATGATATTTGGCACGTTTGCATATTTATTCCCCATTGTCTTGTAGTTTTATTAAACACTGGTCTTTTAAAATTCAAAACATCACATTAGCAAATTCTGATGGCAGAGAGGGCTGTACTCAGAGCTCATGGCCAGGATGCACACAACGTGATGCTGAAATCCTTGCAATGGAAAAAGGACATACTGAAGATATCCACAGGGGGACAGGCAAAGAGTGCCTTTCATCCTAACTCTCCCTTTTACCCTACAGTGACACTGAGTGCATATTTTCTTGCACCAAGAGAGGCAGTTTGGCCACAGGTTTGAGAGGAGACAAGTTCTGCCCTGGACTTATTTGTTCATAATAGAATAATAAAAAACCTGTGCTAAGGTAACTCAAATGGATCCCTGTCAACCCAGCATATGGCCACAGAACAGAGGACAGTCTATGGGAAAACACACACCAATTCTAAGGTGTTTTCCAGGTAAATGCCACTGGCTTGCTGAATGATTCATTCTGTGAAAAGCAAACACAAAGAGGACTTCTCATTTATTTGCCTTCTATAATGCAGTATCAAAATAAAAAGTCAAAAAAATTGTAATCAATTGTGGTTTTAATTAAATTATGAGAGATGCCACACACTGATGACCTGCAGGAAATGTATTCTTTCCTCATTCTGCAAGGCTTTTACAGGTTTTTATGTGACATACGACAGAAAGATGTAAAACCATGAGTAATGTGTAGCTAGTGAGAGCTAAGAAAAGTGTAGAAAAAGTATTCAATAAGTAGTCAGTGATATAAACCATTACAATGAGCCCTTATATATCTGAAGCCAGATGTTGCTCCAAATTACATCACTGTAAATCCAGAATAGTTCCACTGAAGCCAATGAATGTACTCCAGATGAGAGAAGAATTTAGTCTGCAATTTATTCACATCAGATCAGTTTATATCCACATGTCCGTAGTTTACCGTAGTATTTTTTTAAATGAGGAAAATGCCTGACATAATCCAGTGATCTCCAGGATAGTGTTTGTCTGAAAGAGCAAGCTTCACTAACACGTAAGCTTCTGCTTATCAAATCCCTTAGGTTCACTGACTGGAATCAACAAAGTTCATGTTGAAAGGTGAAGAACAGTAAATCATCTCTTCACATATATAGTGGCTGGCCTGAAACCAGAATTCAGAGTTCACTACTTAAAGGGTGTCCTATTGACCATGGCTGTCAAATTACAGCAGAAATTAGAGAAGTTTGCAGCATGTCACAACCATCTGCCTTGTACATACAGTGTATTTAGATCTACAAAGGAAGTGCAACTGCAGCAGATCTGCACTTTAAGTACAGGTACATGAAATCATCTACAAAGTTGAGACTTTGTAGATGGCTCCCTTCCATGTCAATTTTGTAGCACAACAGAAATTCATAATTCAGACCACTGCAGAATTTATTTCATCTAGAGAAAGTGACAACAAATAGGGTACAGGTTACAGGAAATCAACTACTTTTCAAGTGTATCTTGAACATTCCTGATGGTAAGTGAAGGCATGTTTGGTGTACGTCAACAAAATTATTTTCTTCCTGATTTACTCATAGATAAACACCACATTGCAGAAAGTAATTTTCTTTTCATTAACTCAGCAGGTGTGACATTTTAGTAGGAGCAGAGATATAGTTGGGGGATTTAGAGTGCCTTTCTGTCCTGCATGATTGATTAATAGTCAGATGTCTCCAAAGAATTAAAGGCTTGTCAATAGAATGCAAAGGTGGGGGGGGGGGGGTGTTTTTATCTCTTTCTTGAGGGAGTTCAGACTTCTGATTCAAGAGGATGTGTAGGTTTTATCCACTTAAAACATTAGCTCATCTTGTGACTATATATATGTTAATGACCAAGAACCACTTTTTGTAAGACCCTCTCAGATTGGTAAATGTTGTTTTGACCTAAGAATGCAGGTATTTGCATGGAAGTGTTGGAATATGTGCCTGGGAAGTGGAAAATGTGTACAATTTCTTACATCTCCAGAGATAATTTGAATTCACAAAGACAAGTGGCCATGCCAAGCCACGTTCATCCTCCCACTACTGTTTAACCATTAGGGTTGAAGACCTCTGCCTCCGTCATTGATGGTGTTTTTAATGTACCCCAAATTTAAGGCAGCTCTTACCAAGCCAAGAGAAGACTAAGTGGGAATAATTGTTTCTACAATATAGTGGCAGGGACATAACATGGAAGAGGAATACCAGATATTTTGTCCTCTTGCCCTTGATCTTTGGTCCTTTGGTGGGTTTCCAGCTGCTCTGCAATGCTGGCTACATTTTAGAGCTGTAAATGGGAATAGCCCTGGGAGCAGAGCCCAGTTCCATCTTTCCAGCTGAGTACCAAAGCCATGAGTCTGTGCAGTGCAATTCCCTTTAGCTTGCCCTCCTGCTGATGCTTTGACTTTTGTACACCAGTGAAAACAATGGTTTTACTCCAGTAGGAGGGCTAACAGTGACTATCTTGCCACCCAGCCCAGGCAACCACCTGGGAGTTTGCCTCTTTCTGTCAAAAAATGGGCTTGGATTTCCTCAGGGTAAGAAGATTCTTGATCCTCAATTTGCCATTCCATTGACTAGAGCTGTTTGGTGAAGATGAGCTTTTCTCGAGAGATTTCCAAGGGAACATGCCCACCGCTGTTGCCCTCGGTACTGACCTCAGTCCTGGCTGTGACTGTTTGCTCAGGATATGTCAAACCTCAGATGCCTTCCAAGCTGTGAAATGCCACACACCTCCCTATCTCTGGTCTCTAACACCTGCTCATACAGGCTGAAACACGTGCTTCCACACAGGGCCTGACTGGCTGAGGTACTTGCTGGTCTAACATGAAAGTGTCAAGCAAAGATAAGCATTTCTGGGATTAAGAACTGCTAAAGCTGATCAGTTCAGTCCCTCTCTGAGGACCTGCATGGCACAGAAATGGTTCTGTGATAGTCTCCAGGGTGCTCTTTCAGGTGTCCTCCTGAGTTGTGAGCTGCAAAACTCCACATTCTTCCAGCTGACACATTCTCAGAGCCATCACCAATCACCTCCTGCTCCCTGGTTTTCATGGAGAGAAAGCCCAGGTGGGAACTTTGGTGCACACTGATAGTTGAGAGTCAGAGAAGGAGGACTCCCATTCCATCTGATTTCTAAGTATTTAAACAGCAGTCAGAGAGAGTTACTGGGGGTCCATTTCCCCCGTGGTATTAAGTGGAGATTGTTCCTCTGATCCTTGAGTGCCAAGATAATTGTCTAAGGGGAATTTTCTGCAAGATATCTATCTTTATTAAAATAGTACTATAATATGAGATGGAATTCACAGAGCATTTTGCACAACTGCAGATATTATCTTAAGCATGGGCTATTACTTTTCCTTTCCCTAGTTTTGTGGTTTGCAAGGCTCACGGTCAATTTATCTTCCTGCAGAGTACAGATAATTCCCTTTGATTTGAGGGCAGCTACACATGACACATAAAGGAGAACAGGAACTTCACATTTTCTTTTAAAAACAAGCAAATAAAGGCTGAACAGCGGGTTCAATTTTACACTGAAAATTAACTGAATTGTGGTATTATTTAGCAAAAAATAACACAATACTTCTAAAAGTGTGATGAATTATTCTTTTTAGTGGTTCTATTATACTGAAAGTGATAGGATTCTTAAAAACCCACATAAAGATCACCCTGTGCATTTCTCTGCTTTGTTCTGCAAAGTTGTGCTGTTGAACTTCATCTTTTTGTCAGTACATGGCAACAACAATGTTCACTGGTAGAAAACAATATTGAAAGCTGCTATTGAAACTGGATCTACTGGCAGCATTGACTCCAGCTGATATTATGATGGGGCCCTGCAACACTGTCACTGAGCAACCTCTCTCTGTGTAGATTTTCATCAGTTTTGCATGCTGTAAATATCAGCTTCAAACTGATTCTCTGTTAGAGAAGTGATTTTTTTACTTACCAATTACTAACTAGAGGGAATAAAGATAAGTGAAATTACCTCTTTCCAACTTGTGAATGTCATTTTAGAATAAATAAAAAGCATGAACATAATGCATGAGTCACACAGAGCCTGATGTAACTACCAGTGACAACTGAAACACATATGCTCTATTACATGATGCTGTGAAATAGCAGGAGAAAGTTCCAAATTTTTAGGACTTATGAAAGTTAGAGAAATCAGAAAGTCCTTCAGGGAAGAACTTCTAATTATTTTAAGGATGTAATAGAAATCTGAATGGTGAAAGAGAAAGAAAAAGAATGAGGCCAACATATTTTTGCAGCACATTGAAATTTCTCTTAGGGGATATTTTATATCTTTTATTATTTTCTACCCATAAGCAATGTAGCATAGTGTCTGTTTGGCTAAATATTTCACTGCATATATACTTCAAAGTTACCTTTACCTATGTATTTTCTGCTTCATGAAAAAACCACCATTGACCTTGTGGCTGATGGCAAGGGTAAAAAAACCCTTACATGTAGATTAAAAAAATATCTAACACACTGAGGTCAAGTATTTCAAGTAACTTATTCACATTTCAGAGCAAAATCTACTGTGTTTTCTTTCAGAAATTTGTGCATATCTTCTATATAAAGGTAAATTTTAAACTAAATGTATATTGGCTTGAAATGAACACATTGGCTTTTCAGTCAATGTGGTCACAGTAAAGTATTTGATGGAAATAAGGTCTTTTACCTCACCCATGCATGACCACTTTTATTTCTGTGATTTTTTTACTCTCATAGCTGAAACATACCTGAGATGCTTGTATTAAGTTTCATTTGAAGACAAGAATACTCACTGTCTTCAGTAAAGACCATGTATTTTTCTTTTCCTTAAGGAAATTTGTATAGATGAAGTCATGTGGATGGCAATCTTGGTTTTCAGTCTGATTGATGAGGAGAATAACTGATGTGCACAGCTATGTGCATCTACTTTATGTGCTTTGAGTTTTAAATCTCTTCGGAGAGTGTTGTGTCTGTTGCCTATGAGTGCTCATTCTCTCACTCTTTCTCAAAACAATGTGAATTGTTAATAAATCAGCTGATAAGTTGTGCTCAGTAATATGCAGAATATATCCCAGGCAGGCAAGATCAGTCAAACTTTTGGAGGTGAACTGAAAACAGTTTTCTGTTGTTGGTCTATTGGAGCAGATCTGGAGTGCTCAAGCACAAGGAATTACTGTCATTTCAAGCATTAAAATTTCCAGTAGGCTGGCTGCTCTTCAGAAGGACAAGTGTTAGATAACTCATAGCATCTTGCAATGTTCTAGGTGTATGTGCTAGGTAAAGCCTACATTTAAGCCTCTTTAAGTCAGTCTTGACATGGACTAAGACATGGAAAGTGGAATCAGATGGTGATTGGGAAATTTCACATCATCCCTTGCTGTGGTGACTCAGCCAGGTCAAGAGATGTGTACACAAAAGGCCCTTTTTTTTCCATCCTTGATGGAAAATGACTGAAAAGAGGATTTTCTCTTCTTATGTATGCCTACTGCATGAAACATTCAATAGTACAGAACAAAAAAGAATATTTCAGTTGAAAGAGACCTAAAATGACCATCCAGTCCAACTGCTTGACCCATTCAAGGTAAAGCGCGTTGTTAAAGACTTTGTCCAAATGTCTCTTAAGCACAAACAGGCCTGAGGCATTAACCAGCCCTCTAAGAAGTCTGTTGCAGTGTTTGTTCAGCCTCTTAGTATAGAAAGGTTTCCTACTGTCCAGCCTAAACCTTCCGTGGTGCAGCTCTGAGCTATTGCCACACATCCTGTCATGGGATACCAGGGAGAAAAGATTGGTATCTCCCTCTCTGTTTTCCCTGCTACAGAGAGAAATGAGGTCACCCTCAAAATTGTTAGCATTTTTCTGAAGTTTGGCCTGGTAAACATGCTAGTGCAAAGAATCTGCCACAATCTTTTCTTACTAAGCATCTCCAAAAAGCATTGTATTGTGTTTTGGGAGTTTTCAATAAAAGGATTTCAAGTAAGGGAATGTAAACAGAATTTATCATGGAATGATAGCACCAAAGGGAATAGCTGTGAACAGACTGGAGGAAAATTTATGTATGTGACATTTTCTGTGTATAACTGGCGCATATTGTAATAATCATTATTTGAATTATTCCTTTCCTTTCTACTCGACAGGCCTATCCATTATGAAAATTGTTATTGTTTCAATGAGAATACAAGTTGTTCTGAGCTTTTGGAAGCAGATTATAACTATTGTTGCCAGTTTCTAAAATGCCTATTGGGCATTGCTATTTTATTCAGTAAATAAAGAGTTTAAAACAATAATTATTATTTGTTAGAATGAGAATACTTGAATCAGTTCTTGTCCCTATAGTGCAATGCCCTTCAGTCAGCATTTGCTGTTTCTAACTGCTACCAACATTTGCCATCTGAAAATGCTTTAGCAGTCAGGATATGAAAATGAGAGATGTCATAAATCCATGATGAAGGAATATTTAATAGAAGTCATAAAAACCATAGAATGGTTTGAGTTGGTAGGGACCTTAGAGATGACCCAGTCCCAGCCCCCTGCCATGGGCAGGAACACCATCCACTAGACCAGGTTGCTGAAAGCACCAGAAGTAGTTTATTTTGAGCTACTATTATTTTTGCCATCTGTAAGGAACAAATGTGGGATTTGTAACATCCAAACCCACCAGTACTGAAATTAAATACCAGACTCTTTACCGTAGGCCAGGCTGCTGTGCAGCTGAGGCATACTAAGTTGCTGGTAATGGATACTACCGAAAACAGTGTTGTAGGTGATATCAGCTGTTTTAACTCTAGATTATGTCCTGTGTGTACCCAGCTCTCCTTGATATTGGTGGGAACTAGGTAGTATAATATCTTTGAGTATTTTGGTTCTTAAGGCTTTCCACTTGAGCCAGAAAACCATCTGGGACAGAGCTCTTGCCGTGTCTAGGGAAGCTTCTCACATAGGAAGTGAGACTTGCCAGACCTTTGAAGCCTTTTTGTTTTTAAGGACAGCAAAACACTTCTTCTGTGAAATCATTCAAGGGTCTTCTGCCTTTATCTCTTTCCTCTTCTCTCTTCTCTTCTCTTCTCTTCTCTTCTCTTCTCTTCTCTTCTCTTCTCTTCTCTTCTCTTCTCTTC